>APFE030195349.1:0-24887 GCA_000404065.3 Pinus taeda | reverse complement strand
CCTACCAATGGATCTTCCTTGCCCTTACCATAAACTGACTTAGAACATTTACAGCATATGATAAATCAGGAAAGGCTAGAAATCAATTTAAAATATGAGGTAGCATCCACTTCTTCAATTGGATCATCAATTCTCAATTTAACACAAGGATCCATGGGTGTAGAGATAGATTTACAACCATAAGTTTTGAAGCTTTTCAAAATCTCTACAGCGTACTTGGCTTGAATCCAAGGAAACTTTTAGGGGCTAAATTTCATAGATGGACTAATTTCAATGTTTTTTAAAACAAAAAATTCACTCGTTTCCATTTTTTGTTTAGATGATTTGTCCAAGTTTTATACAATAAAATTAGTATACCTTAACAATAGCCAAAACCTTATAAAGACTATATAAAATTAATAAAAAATTTGAATATTCTTACAAATATATCACCAAACATTTTACAATTTTCATATTAGGGACTAGTAATATCCACCAAAATTTCTACACTTCAAGGTAAATTTCCATTCCTAGAATTTTACCTACCCGAGTTGAAAGAAGTTGTTCTTTATCTTGCGAAACTTCCAAACCAGAGGAATAGTGAAGAGGACCCAAAAATTCCTGACATAATTCATTTTTCAACCAATGAATTAATTCATCATCATTTCCCACCAAAATAGTATCATGTACATATAAAATATGAATAACAATGCTATGATCACCATCATGCAGAAAATATAGATATCAATTCTTGATTTTCTTACACATTTTCTATGGAACCACTCATCAATACTAGTGTAGCATGCATGATGAGCCTATGTGAGACCATACAGGGCCTTCTTTAATATGCACACAAGTTCCTCTTTACCAGCTACTTCAACCCATATGGTTGTTGTATATGGACTTCTTCTTTCAAAAGTCCACTTATGAGGGTTTTATTTACATCCAACTAGTGAATATTCCAATTATAACTAGTAGCCAA
Organism: Pinus taeda; assembly: GCA_000404065.3. Classification (NCBI taxonomy): domain Eukaryota; kingdom Viridiplantae; phylum Streptophyta; class Pinopsida; order Pinales; family Pinaceae; genus Pinus; species Pinus taeda. Next base: position 23,926 of record APFE030195349.1, on the reverse strand, counting down.
GGAAAGTACACATTTAGTGGTAGTATATCAAGAAATAGGTGTTGTTGTATTTGTAATACTTTCTTGCATTTATGTTGAATGGTCATGTTTTCCATCCATGGTACAACAATGAAGAGGTGCAGTCTAGGTGTTCAAATGGAAATCAAAAGGGAGAGGTGGCACATTGAATGACCATCTTAGAGAAGGCTCAGCATATCAAGGGCTCATCTCGATCTGGCTTAGACTGTGATGCAGTATATTTTGCCTTTTTTCCTGAATCTTTAAAATGTGGACTATATGTCAACTTTGACATGATTACAATTGCCCAAATCTATCTCATGTATACAACATACTGTGCTAACTACGAAAAATGCAGAATTTATAGGATTTTGTTATACAAAATAAAAACACATGTATGCTTTGGGAATTTGATTTTCTGGTAAAATTCTGATTTGAAGGTAATTTTGTTCTCTCGTTCTCTAAGAATTGGGAGATTTGTAGATCATGCATTGTGGGTGAAAAACACAGAAATTCAATGATTGAGTGAAACTGAATAATGCAACTTGCACCACGTTGTGGGGAGCTAAGTCAAGGATTCGATGAAACCTTCAGGTTTGGAATTTGGTGAACCTGAAAAAATTCGAAATTCAGTGGTAATTCTTGGTACTAGTGGTAATGCTTCTGAGGACAAGGGCAGTCCTTTGACAATAGCTCATATACAAAGGTTTTGAAGCTTCTATATCTTAAATGGCTAAACAAGATAGCTTCTATATCTTAAATGGCTAAGCAAGATTTGTTAGACCTGTGGATTTTAGTATATGAAACCATTTATACTTATGTTAGCTCACTAATTGGCTCTCTTATGCAGCAATGTTCTTGGATCATATGCCCATTTCATATGGAATGTCTACTAAGTGGTTCTAGTTAATGGGGCATTGATTTGAGTGTTTAATATATTTTTATTCTTTATCAAAGTATTTTTTTTCTCTATTTGCTTTCTTCAATTTATGCCTTACGGCGTTTCCTTTGCAACATCTGGTGCAAATGCTAGTAAACTTAAATAAGAAGTTATTTAAGTATAGACAATACTGATAAGCATGATTCATTTGTATGAGGAGAACTATCTAACATTAAACCCTAATGAACTTAATCACATTTAGGTAAACATAGATTATTTAGAACATAGTGGGGTTTCTTTTGAGTGAAACTTTTTTTGGGACATATCAATTTCTATAATTAAATTAATGAGGGATGGATGCATGTTTTCATTGTCTCTCAACAGTTTCATGGCATGGATGAAATTAACTTTTTTGGCAAGAATTTGTGATGATTATTAACATTTCCATGCCTTGAAAATGATCATGAGGATGAGATACACTATAGGGATGGTTTGGCGTCATCATATTGTTCATCACACATAAGGTCTAAAGTGGGAAACTTCTCTAGCTTGGTTATCCTAGGAGACTCATCAAAGCATTTGTAATCATCTCCAAGAGGGTTGCAAACCATGTCCTAAGTATGAATAGACATGTCCAAGACTAGTGGGGTCTTCTATTGCTCTTTCCTTTTCCATTTTATCCTCTAGATAAGTGTGGCATGATCAACTTGAGATCTTCTTTACTTCTGATAACCTCAGTTCTGGATCACATATGGTTCCATGCCTATTCCTTGGCACTAGACTTTTGAAGCAAAGGAAACTCATTTATAGGAAGCTATGACAAACTAGTGTTCAAAGTATGATCCATTAGTTTGGCTTCTCTACTAGTAATCTAAGGATACCAATGACAACTTGACCTTTACATTTCTTCCTCTTTTTAATGCAAATTTTAAATTAAAAAAATTTCTAAATCTTGGGTTATGAGCACTACATTATATATGATAATAATATAACATACATTAAAAAAAATCCATTTATATGGTTGTAAAATGTTATGTATATAGTTATTGAGAGTTATGTTCCAAAAACTTAAAATAGGGTAGGGCACTTCAAATGTTTCCAAACACTAGCTATGGCACCCACGATGAACAACAAACCACAACTATCAAAGATGGCTTAGCAAGGCATCACAACAAGCTACTTGTAGCCACTTCAAAGTATAAACAACAAACTAGCATGAATGACTACAAGTCCACCGTTAATTTCCCACATGGATCATACAAGTCGTCTAGGAGATTCTCTAAGTTTACATTAAATAAGGCCTCCAAGCATAGTGCTACAAATATTTGATAGGGATTCTTTGCGATAAATCCTAGATCCTTCTCACCCAAGGACATCAAACCCTAGCACATCATGTCTTCTCTAGTTTTTCCTTGTCACAAACCCTAGCACCTTCAACCCTTGCATTGACAAAATTATAAATACTTTAATATAAGATCATTGACAAAACATATTGATTAGAATACTACTCCTCAATTTATGATGATGCACAAAAGTTGTTAAATTAACATATATAATCATCACTAGAAACTACTCAATTTCAATGGGAAACATACACTAAAATAAGATTTACAGGTACACAAATTATGGATAGCAATGTACTTCATTTATAGAACAAATGAAGTTACAAGTACATACCAATCATAATCTTGTCAAAGGCTAGGACACTCCAATTTGTCTCCAAACCCTAGCTAGGCATTCCACCATCAACAAAAAAACCATAACTAGCGCATGGCATAGATAATTCGATCCGTTAGATCCACCAGATGCCCTTTGCATCAATAAACAACTAGTAAGTTGAAGCCCAACGTGTGTCATTGATCTTGCTTGATTATAGTTGTTGGATCTAAGCTTACATGATACAATCTCTCCAAGCATACTGATCCAAGTCTTCGATGGGGTCTCTTCACCACATATCCTGGTTCCTTGTCACCCAAAGATATAAAACCCTAGTAGATCATGTCTTCTCTAGATTTTGGTTGTCACAAACCTAAGCTCCTTCAACCCTTACATCAATACAATTATAACAACTCTAATATAGTCTCATTAAAGAAACACAATTATTTGTTGACTCCTATATTCAATTTACAATGATGGGCACAAGATGCTAAAGTAGCATATATGAGCAACACCATAAACTACTCTAATCTCTATGTGAATATATGGTAAAAATTAGATCCTCAACTACAGAAATTGTGGATAGCAATATGCTTCATTTCTACAAACAATAAAGTTAGAAGTATAGGCCAATTAGCCTATAACAAGTTGGTATATGTCGTTCATGCTTGTCATAGGATATGACACTTCAAATGTTTCCAAACACTAGCTAGGGCATCCACCATCAACAAGAAACCATAACTAGTGAAGATGGCCTAGCAAGGCATCACACTAAGATACTTGTAGCCACTTCAAAGAATGAACAACAAACTCACATGAATACCTACAAGTCCACCCTTGATTCCCCACATGCATAGCCCGACGAACCTTAGGTGTCGAAAAGGGTGTACATTGCCTATGTACGGGTTGATGGGGGATGTGAACCAGGAGGTTGGAGGATTCAAGGGTTTGATATAAGGACTTGGAGCATACTTGGCAAGGTCAAAGAGCAGTAAGAACTCTTCGAGCAGCAGGAGTCTGAGAACGTCTCTTTACGGTTGAGTAAGATGACCTGGAGGTAGTGGCATAGGTTGAGGGATAACAAGTGCAGAGAAGGGTGTGCATTCTTGGGTGCAGGTTGATTGGGGGTGTGAGCCTATAGGTTGGAGGTTCCTACAGTTTGGCACTTTAGTATGTTAATGGTACCAGATGTGTACGCAGATTTGGCTGAGTTATTACCCAATGGTGTCGAAGCCCCAACTCAGGGATGACCCATTGTTGAAAGAAAAAGAAAAATGTGGACACCTGGAATGCTTCCAAACCCTAGCTAGGGTATCCACCATCAACAACAAACCATAACTAGAAAACGTGGTCTAGCAAGGCACCACACTAAACCACTTGTAGCCACGTCAAAGGGTGTACACTAAACTAGCATGAATACCACCAAGTCCATCATTAAGTTCTCACTTATATCATCCAAGTCCTCTAGGAAATTTTCTAAGTTGACATTATAAAAGCTCTTCCAGCATAGTGATCCAAGGATCCACGTGAATAATCTAGGGCCTAATTGGGGGCTAAGATGCATTCTAGGTGTTTAGGGCAAGTCATGCAAGCTAGTTTGTGTCCAATGTGAAATAAGGAACCTCAATTAGTACAAGAAGTTATCTTTTAGTGAAGCAGAGCTACAAAGGGGAGGCCCGTATGTCTAAATACAGTTACAAAACTTCGTTACAAGTAGATTTAATTAGAGGAGTAAAACAATCGAAATTTTTGCCAAATTTTCTGAATTTTCTTTAATTTCATGAATCATGTGCCTAATCTACAAGATAAGGTATCGAATTCAAGCGTTCACTTTCCGACTTGTACACATGTAAAGAGATAAATCCTCCAATGATGCTCTCTACATTAATGGGTTTGAAGTGTTAGACAATTCACATGATGAGGATTCTTGTAGTCCAAGTTGAACTTATAGTGCATGGATGCTCTTACTCAATGCATATGCTCCAATGCGATATAATATGTTGAAATTTGGTACTAGAGGACAGGTGGTTCCCTAAGGATTTGATCTTTGGCCTAGGGAAAAGTGTCCAAAAGAAATTAATTTTTCTCCTAAAGTGACTTTATAATTTTTATAAAGTCAAATCTAATTTAAAAGTGACTTTAAGTGATAAAGTTACTAAAGTCTAATTTTAAAGTGACTTTAATAAAGTCAATGTAAAATTAGAAAGGAAAAGTGACTTGGGACATAAATGACTAAGTGGGTTTTTATTAAAGTGGGGTGAATTGAAAAATAGAAAGTGAGATTTAAATGAGCATTTAATCTCAGCCCTAGATCTCAATCTATTTCAGCCATTGGATTTAAGGATCCCCAAAAGTCACTTAGGGTTAGATTAAAGGAGGGAAAGGAGGAAAAGGTCATTCATTCTTTCATGAGAAAATTGAGAGGAGAGCAAGAGAGCAAGGGAGATTTCTGGACAGGGAGGAGAAGGAGGAAGTAGCTTGGCACACATTCCAAGGCAGCATTTTAGCAAGTTCGTACAACTGAGTTAGCACATAGTGAAAGGCAAATATTGGGCACGATTTTCTAGAAATCCGTACACCAAGTGCACAAAAATCAAGGAGCAAAAATCCGTACAGCAAGTGGCTGTACCTTGGCATGCATTTCTAGGCAGAATCATATAGTTGTACTGCTATTTTTTGCATAGAAATCGAGGAATCTGTACAACAGCATTTATGGCAGCTTGCACACTTTTCTAGGCAGTCCGTATAGCAGCATTTAAGGCTGAAGTTTGAGCACAAAAATCAAGGAGGTTGTACAACATTTATTGCTGTTTGCAAATTTTTCCAGTTGGCTGTGAGGCACGGAAAACGATATAAGTTGTAAAAGTTTGCTTGCTAATTTTTTGCTTAATATTTCTCTCACTGTAAAAAGCATTTTCCAGAAATAAGGAGCTTTCGAACTAGTTTTCCCCAAAAGTTGTAAGGGTTTTCTCCAGGGTCACCTTGACCAAAAATCACCGTGTTTAAATGTGTTGAATGGCTGTTTGTATGTGCTGATTTTTGTTTCTGCATTTTCCAGCATTTTGTAATATTTTCAGAATTTGTGTTTTCAGCAAAATTTATTTTCCAGTTGTTGAATGTATGGATATGGGAAAGGGCATTTAACTATTTTTGAGAAATAAGGTGAAACTGAAAACCGGGGTGAGAAATCGAGAAATTTTTACATGGTATCAGAGCTTGAGTGTTAAAGGAATCGAGATCAACGAGGATGGTGATCGCGCGCGCGCCCTGGCCCTCTGCCTAGGGTTCCTGCTGCAGCGGCTGCGCCCCCAGCTCTGCCCTTGGCAGCTCCACTGCTAGGCCCGTGACCCTTAGCTACTGGGCTTCTGCCTCTCGCCCCCTCTTGTCTGGGCCTCCTGCTCAGCTTCAGCTCCGGGGCTCCTCGGCAGCCCCCTCCCTCGTCGATTCCCCTGCGATCTGGCTCTCTAATGGCGGAATCGGATCCCCCTCCTCACGATACAGAGGATTTCGAGAAATAGTTTGCTTCTCTCATCCCTGAGAACACAACAGGCAAAATCCGTCCTTCCGCTTCCAAGTTCATCAAGAAACTAGATGAAATCCTAGAAGTTTCCCTTCCTCCTTCCCTCCCGAGGAAGGCTGCAATCTCTCTAGCAAAAATAGGCTTGGTCGGACAGTTCACGGGACTTTGGCCCTCACCTAGATTAGTACAAAGATGGGTCGAATGTAACTGGAACTCGATAGTGCAAGGGAAATCACAATCAGATTTTGTGGTAGAGGCTTCTACACCTTCCTATTTGAATCAAAGGAGGATAGGAATCTTATTTTCAGAAACGGCCCCTATTTTATGGACTCTCGGGGCCTTTACCTGAATAGATGGACTCCAGACTTCGACCCGGAAATGGACGTCCCTAATGCAGTCCCAGTTTGGGTCCGCCTGCCCCATCTGCCGCTTCACTGCTGGGGAGACGAGTCAGTCAAGGCTATCGGGAATGTTGTTGGCAAATTCATAGACAGATCTGAACCAAAAGAGAACAAGCATGCTTGTGTGAGGATTTGTGTTGAATTCGATCTGGGTAAAGGATTGCCGGAAGCCATCAAAATCAAAGTAGATCAGTGGACGCACATACAGCAAGTGGACTACGAGCAGCTACCCTTCAAGTGCAAGGTATGTCATGAGTATGGGCACTTCGCAAATAGATGTAGTAAATCAAAAACAAATGAATCTGAAGGTAATATTGAAATCTCTGAAGGTGCATGGGAACAAGTCAAAAAGAAAAAAACCAACCCCCCTCCTGGCCCAAGCTCAAAGGCCCCCCTGGAAAACCCCTTCCACCCTTCTCATCCATCTCGCTCAGCCCCTCCTTTTCCCTCATCCTCTAACCCCTTTGAATCCCTGTCAACTGAGGACCCTACATCCCCCCCCCTCTCCCAGAGGCAACGCTCTTGTAACCTCCTCCCCTCTCTCCCTCCCTTAGCCCTCCCCTCCCCCAACTGTGGAACGAATATTAACCAGAAACAAAACAAAAGAAATCAACCTCTCCTCTGATCCCCCCCAGAAAAGTAGGTAGGAAGTCCAATAAAGAAATCAGGGATGAAAACGCAGCGAAAGAAATGGCCACTGGAACGCAACAACCAATGGACACCTTCCTAGACAAATCAAAAGGAAGCGGGGAAAAGATGAAAGAGAAGAGCGGGACCCACACCAAACACGGTAAATGATGATTTTGATCTCCTGGAATTGTAGGGGGATGGGCTCCTCCCTAAAAGAAAATGCAGTCCGGGATCTTCTTAAATTCGAGCAGCCAGACCTTCTCCTCCTCCAGGAGACCAAAATCTCAGACCAAGAATTCCAAAACCATACAAAAAGAAGCAAAAATTATTCAGGCATAGCAATAAGTGCAGTTGGCGGATTAGGAGGTATAGGAACCATATGGAACAAAAATAAATGGGAACTCACAAATCAAAACTCACACAGCTGGTGGGTAAGAACCGACATTCAAAACAAAGCATCAAAAGAGGACTATACTATTTATAACATCTACGCCCCAAACCATAACAGGGATAAAGCCTCATGCTGGGACTCAATAACCACAGATCTTCTTGCAGTTCAAGGAAGGAACATTTTCCTTGGAGGAGACTTAAATCTAATAAGGAATGCTAATGAGAAATTAGGAGGAAATTTCTATGCAGACCCATCAAGAGATTCCCTAGAAGCCATAATCCAAACCAATAATCTAGTGGACATCCCTCCGCAAAACGGGAGGTTCACCTGGAGCAACAAGAGAATTGGCAACAACAACATAAAAGAGAGACTAGACAGAATTCTCGTTCAAGAAGGAATAGTTGCAAGATTCTCAAACATCAAAAGCAAAATCATTCAAGGCTACACCTCAGACCACAAACCAGTGGCCCTGACTCTTGATAAGGGAAGGATCATGGGGCCTCTCCCCTTTAAATACAACAAAGCTTGGGACAACAAAGAAGAATTTCAAAACCTGATTCAGGAGCAGTGGGCAAAGGAAGTCATTGGTTCGCCTCATTACATTTGGGAAACCAAGCTTAAATCTCTCAGGACAGTTGTCAAACAGTGGGCAAGAAACCACGCAGTAGAGGCAAACAAAAAAAGAATAGACCTCCATAAACAACTAGAGCAATGGAATCAGGAAAAGGAGAGAATCCAGCACATAGAGGAGGACCAAGCCAAAGAAAACGAAATGTATAAAGAACTATACAAGCAAAATAGGATGGAAGAAGAAGAACAAAGACAAAAATCTCGGTGTCTATGGCTCAAAGCTGGAGACAAAAACACTTCCTTTTTCCATAACAGCCTAAAACTCAGACGTGCAGGGAATCAAATAGAGAGAATCATGGTGGAAGGCAAAGAGATAAGGGATCAGGAAGAAATCAAAGAGGCAGCCTACAAACACTACAAATCCCTCTTATCCGCAGACCCCCAGCCTTAGGACAATGCAGAGTTTCTAAGCCTAATCGAAAACAAAATCTCAGACTCACAAAACAGAGAGCTGGATCAAGAGGTCACGGAAGAGGAAATTAAGTGGTCAGTTTTTAGCATGCAGCAAGACAAGGCTCCAGGCCCAGATGGGTTTACTGTGGCCTTCTATAGAAATCACTGGGAGACTATCAAGAAAGACTTCATAAGGATGGTGAAAAACGTCTTCTTAAAATGCAAAATGGGGAATAGCATCAAATCCTCCCATCTAGCCCTCATTCCCAAGGATCCTAATCCCAAATCCTTTGACCGTTTCCGCCCAATCTCCCTGTGTAATGTCTCTTACAAAATCATTACCAAAATCCTTGCTAATAGGTTAAAAAACCTTCTCCCCTCCCTCATCTCAGAGAATCAAGGGGGCTTTGTCCCAAGCAGACAAATCATGGATAATGTCATTCTTATCCAGGAGGCAATTCACAGCAGCATAAGCAGGAAGGAAAGGGGCATGATCATCAAATTAGACATGGCAAACGCCTTCGACAGGGTCAACCACCACTTCCTCAAGGAAGTTCTCAGGAAATTTGGGATATCTAATAATTTCATCAGCATTATCATGGAGTGCATTACTCATCCCTGGACAGCTCCTCTGATTAATGGCAGACCAAGCAACTACTTCAGAAGCACCAGGGGACTGAGACAAGGCTGCTCCCTCTCCCCATTCCTATACATCATCATGGCTGAAACGCTAAGCATACATTTGGAAAAACTCTGAATGCAAAAAAGAAATCACAGGAATCAGTATAGTAAGAGGAACTAAGGGAATAAATCACTCGCTCTTCGTAGATGATACTCTCCTAATTGGGGGAGCCTCCAGTTTGATGGAAAAAAGATTCAAGAAAACGCTAGACTCCTTCCTATTAGCATCTGGAGGAAAGCTCAACAACAAAAAGTGCATGTTATACACTTGGAACGTCCCTAGGCACATCATTCAAAGAATCTCTTCGATCCTTGACATTCCAGCTCAAAGGAACTGGAGCTATTTCATGTACCTGGGACTGCCTTTAGCAAAAGATTCGGTCAAGACAAAAATCTGGGTGAAACTCATAGAAAAATTGAGAGGAAAACTCCAGAACTAGGGAATGACTTGGCTTAACCTGGCTGGAAGAACTACCCTCATCAAAGCCATCCTCTCTGCTCTCCCCATTTATCAATTCGCAGTCACCCTAGCTCCTGCAAGCACCCACAAACATATGGAAATAATTATAAGAAGCTTTTTATGGCAGGGAGGAAGGCAGGACTCCAAAAAGTTTAGTCTTGTCAAATGGGATCAGGTCATCCTCCCGTTCTAAAAAGGAGGATTAGGAATAAAAATCCCAAGATTATCCAACATGGCGATGGGTTTCAAACTAATTTGGAGAATCCTCAACGGGAAAGGTGCTTGGTGGACAGAAGTCATCAAAAGGAAATATCTGAATGGCCGCAACTCCAACATCCTATCTGAACCAATTGTTGATAAGCAGTGCACTCCAGTTTGGAAGCTCATTAAAAAAGCCCTCCCCCAATTCAGAAATTATATCTCCAGAGCTCCGGGAAGTGGAAGAGATATTAACATCTGGACAGATCGAATCATGGGATCAGGACCAAGGAATACAACTCAAAATCTCAGACCTCTTCAAATTTGGATGGAAGCAAAAAGCTTAAATTCCCTATATGACATCTCCACTCGGGATCAAAACAGTTGGCAGGACTGGAAGTGCCTCTCTCCTCCAAACAATCTCAGGGATCTTTGGACTGAACTCAAGCTATCTCTATCTGGTTCGGCTCCTACAAACAAATTGACAGAGGACAGATTTGTTTGGGACCCCGACGGAGGAATCTACACAGTCAAAGAAGGCTACAAGATCCTCCAGAATGCCACGGTCACCAATAATTGGGCTCTCCATAAAGTGGTTTGGAAATCAGAATGTCTCCCGAAGGTCAAGTTTTTTAACTGGACTCTCCTCAAAGGCAAAATCCTCACAGTTGAAAACCTCAGGAAAAGAGGCATCCTAGGTCCCTCTATATGCTGTCTTTGCCGAGCAGCTGAAGAAAGCAGCCTCCATCTTTTTCTTGAATGCCCCTTTGCTCAAAGCTGCTGGAAGCTCATCACTAGCCCCCTAAGTAGAGGAGAAATGCCCAACCAGATCACCTCTCTTCAAAAAAATTGGGGGAATCGCTACCCTTACCCCAAGAAAAACAAGAATCTTATAAAAAGATTGTGGAACAGCATCCCCTCAACTCTCTGTTGGAAAATTTGGATCACCCGAAATAAATGCATTTTCAATAATAAGAAGCTCAGCATCTCCAGCACCTTGGCAAAAACAATAGCGCTCATCTCTGAGACTATAAGTGCCAATGGAATGTCCCAACCAGATCAAGAAAGCTGGAACAAAAGGGAGACCGAATGGATCAGCAAATTCAGTCTCAGCTTGGATACAAGAAACTACACCACCTCCAAAATGGGCCAGAAAAGGAAGGGGTGGAAGCTCAGAGGCTCTAATGAGGAAGTCACTGAATGGATACTAAATCAAAAGAGGCCTACCCTCTAGTTCGATGGGGCATCCAAAAATAATCCGGGACAAGCAGGTGCAGGAGGTGTTATCAAGGATCATCAGGGCAAAGTTATGGTGACTTACGAGTGGGGCTTGAGTAACATGACCAACAACAAGGCCAAGGCTTATAGCCTCTTCCTGGGTACCTCAATCCTGAAGAGACTTGGAATGCAAAATCCAATCATCCTGGGCGACTCAGCTATTATCATCGCTGCCATGGTTTCAGGGAGTGATTTTAAGCAAACAGCTCTGAACAACATTAAAAACAGGATCATAGACAACATTAGAGATATAACAGGGGCCACTTTCAAACATGTGCTGAGAAGTAACAATATTGAGGTGGATAGTCAAGCCAACAAGGCATCCAGCAGGTCGGTAGGCCAAGTCAGAGAGAATGATTTTACATATGACAAACCAATCCCTTAATCTGTCATATCCCACCCTTCCTCCTTAGAATCTGGGTCACTTCAGTCCTCTCTCTTCTCGAAATTCGCATACCTCCAAGCTCCCATATCCTCTGCCAAATCTTCTCGACTGCGCCACAGTGATCCTCATCTCTCCGTTCCACGCCCCTGTTTACATTACTGTCACTTCTCTCAGATACGAGCACGAGCTCCTCATGACCCCCACTGTCATTCCCAAGCTTCGATCAGGTGGTCTGCGCCCCAATATCTTCTTCGCCAGCAACAAAATCTTTGTCTGGCATCTCAGTCATCTCAAGGACTAGATTTCCCTCTGCTCGAACTCTCAGACAAGCCCCTCCTCATCCTTTAAATCGTGCAGCTCCGCTCCCTCCCTGCTCACAGCGGTCAATGCTCCGAAGGTCTCTGTCGCAGCCCTCTTACAGAGTAGTCTTTCTCCTGAAGCCACGCGTAATCATCCAGAGAGTGGAGGCCGACCTCCCACAGTGGTAATTTTGAGCCCTTTCATTCACTGTCAGTCTTTTAACACTAACCGGTCGTTTGTTTCTTTGTTCTAGCGCTCATCCCCTCCTTTCTTCATCCTCCCTCAGGTTTCCACTCATCTCCCACCTTCTCTGTCCCGTTCCCGAGTAGAAATCCCGTCCTACTCTCCCCCTCTCAGCCTCCTTCATTTCCCTCTGCCGCCTCTCCCCTCAGTTCCCATCTTCAGCAACATCAAGCCTCAGTTTCTTCTTATCAATTCTGTGAAATGGCTGACCAACAGGAAGCCGTGAGCCCGCAGCCAATCCTCTGGAGAATTACACTGAAATTTGTCACCATGACTATCTGCAGTTAATATGGCTCAATCAATAGTCATATTATCCTACTTTTCAAGCCTTATACCTCTGCTCTTCATGTCAAACTTCAAAAAAGAGAGAAAGTCACTAAAAAATATGTTTATCTCTGGGTACGTAGGTACTCTCTACCTTGCCTGCATGTACGCATCCCAAGCTCATTGTACCTGCATACTTGTACGCTCTGTAAGTCAAGGGATGGGTGCGTACTCTTGTAAAGGTCAAAAGGCGCGAGTTCATCTTAAAAAAGTTACTTGTGGTCACTTCTAGAGCTTTCTAGAAGAGTGTTTGACGTGTATTGAGCGCCTCCAGATGGTTCATGCATCCCTATGATAGAGGAACTTATCCCATCAAGAGAGGAGCTACCCCATCCAAAAGAGGGAGTTTCCCATTGATGTTGGAACTGAATAACTTCCTCTAGAACACTATAAATACAAGCATTGGGCCAAGGGAGGGGAGGTTGAAAGCTGAACATTCCAAAGGGTAGATGCTGCTGGAATTAGGACTTCCATTGTAAGCTTGTGAGGAGAGATTACCATCCTTTCTTGTTTCATTTGGAAGTGGGTGAGCTTTGTCAAAGTAGAGGAAAACCCTTGCTAGCCCTGGGAGGAGCTTGCACAACACCAAGGCTCAGGTTGTAATGGTTCCTTTTTTGTTTCCTTAAAACAAATAAGTCCATTCTTCTCAATGATTTGTTGTTAATGAATTATTTCATGTACTCCTTGGTCTATGTGGTGAATATGCTTTGTTTTATGAAATATTCAGGTGTTATGTAATCGTTTGCTTTGTTAGTGTATGCAGGTCTTAAAGTGAAGGAGGAGCTAATCTGGATCAGCAAGGCTGGACTGCTACAACAAGCGTTGGACCTAAGGTAAGATCGGAAAAAACTTGGTTTCTTATAGAATAATGTATGTTTAGAGAAAGATTGCTCTTGTTTGGTTTGTTTGTCACTAGAGAGTCTTAGACTCCTAGGGAGGTTAGGTTTGTCCGCAAAAATAACTCTTTCCGCATGACACTTGTGCAAAAAATTCTTTTCATTTTGATTTACTTCCTAAAAACTAAGTTGAATTCATATAAACAACTTATTATTTTACCCCCCTCATCCACCTTTTTTCACTCATGTTAACTACTAACCTATCACTAGTTAACTCCTTATATCCCCTATCCCCCTATTACTATGTAAATTTTGCAAAAAACCCAAAAAATACCTATATATCCCCTTCCCCGAGCATTATAGCTCTATATATCGTTTTGAAAGTTTCAAGGGCTAAAACATTTGAGCGCGACCAAAAGAGAGCCAAAAAATTAATATTGGGATTAATCCAGGATTTTCTCAGATTAATAACCAAAACCCGCTTTGTGAATAAACCTTGCAAAAACCAAAAAACCCACTTTTTATAAAGCTTCCGCCGGGCACGCAGTTCAGAAATAATAATATTTTATGCTTCCCCGCAGTTCGTATTGCCCACGCATGTCATCAACCCGTCAACCGTCGGATCTGGGCTTTCCCATCCGACGGCCCACATCCATATCGGACGGGCCCCGATCGCTGCACTTTACCACCCGAGAAACTATCAGAGGGTGACGTCAGGCCTCTCCCACATGTCACCCCCAATCTTCTCGGGTCGCCCTCTGACAATATCGCGACCTTATCAAGAGCGGTCCGAGAAAATCCACTTACCGCTGTGTTATACCGCCTGCCCACGTCACCGCTACGCCCGCACACGTCATGTTCGACTCGGCGCCCTGTCGGCACCCTCGCCCGCCAGCGCTCCGACGTGTCCGCCACCTGTGCAACCCCCGCGGACCACTCACAGGCTGCCACATCACTCAATGAAGTCATGCTGATGTCACACGACCCTGACCCCACCTGATGATGTCATGTTGACGTCATCCAAAAAACGCGCCAATACCCAAAAAGTCTATATTTTAGCCAAAATTTCACGTTTTTTTCACTTTTGCTAAAAAAGTTCTTGCTCACCTCTGCATGCAAATTACGACCACCTGTCGCCAACCTGCAGAAATCGACCTGAAGAACGCTGCCGCCTCCAACCCTCTTGCATTTGTGACCATTGCCGGCAATTCACCAGGTATTTACCCAAAGCATCCCCTCATAGCTTGCTTACGTCCATAATTCTCCAGAACTGAAATAACAAGAGTAAGGCAACCTGCATTTACCAGCAAATTCCCGGTAAACTAGCATTCCTTCACAGTTGTAGGGTCGAAATTCACCTGTTGAACCCACATATAGTCATTTTTTCCTAAATTCACAGTCTGTCCGCGCATTCGTGGACTGAAAACCTGAGAGGCACTAATTCACCGGGAAAACAGTGTTGCTAGTCCCTGCAGTCGCTCAATTAACTCCCTTTGAGCATTCTACACCATTGTCACCACAATTACCTCATTTTCCCTTATAATTGGCTTTACTTATGCAAAAATAGCCCTTTGTGTTGTTCTACCCACTGAAACCAGTTCCAGTACAAGTCACAAGTACTACCTAGCCATGGAAACACTAGTAGCCCTGAATGCTCAACCTCTGAATGCCCCACACAGAGAGATAGAGTGGAAGGCCCTGGGTGATAGAGATTACCAGATGCTAAACTCCACTGCCATGACCTCCAAATTCAATATTCACCTGCTGAATGAGTTAAAAGCCCAATATCTCAGTGGAGATGATATCTTAGGGATTTGGGACTCCAACCTGCCCATTTACAATCTCCCTCAAGTCAATGTCCTCCCAGACTTGATAAATCAATGTCGTTCCAGCAATGACCCCTGTCAGAGAGCCGTTCTCAGCCCCTCAGGCTCAGTATTGTTCCATATCACCCCTGAGGCTATTAATGAGATGCTGCACTTTCACACTACAAAGCCCCTAACTCCTCTCTCCGTCAATTACTTGATAAAGAAAGGGGGCAAGCTATCCAGTGCTCAGATTGCCAAGATTAATCAGTTGTTTATTCAGCCAAAATTTGAAGCTATGAGCACCACCCTCCCTATAGCATATCAATATCTTAATGAGCTGGGCAAAATGCTGGTAGATTCGATCAGTTACATCCTGGGTTATGGGACATATGAGGATGTTGATGAAACCATTATGGCCATGCTGTCCATATTCTCCCCTAGAATGCCTCCTGCTGTGCATTATGATTTTGCTACATACATTTCCAATGAGATTCATGAACAATTGATGAATCTAGAAAGGGAAAAGGTGTTTAAGTACACTAGGTACATCTATCACTTATTCTTATTTTATCAGCCTAATGCCTTCCCTGTTCCCCTCAAGAAACTAAATGCCCAGGGAATCCCAAGGTCTGTAGTGTTTTGGTCTTCAGTCTTTCATCATTTAGCTTATTCACCTTACACCTATTGTGAGTTCATAGACCTTTTTATCCATCCAGCTATGACCTTGTTATTGGGTGTCCCTCCTCCCAGATTGACAGAGGCAATGCAAAGAATTCTTCACCTCTCAAAGGCCTACAGCATTGGTGATTGGTACTTTTACCAACACCATATAGTAATAAGAATATATGGATGTGAGTTGAATCCTTATAGGCTGCCAAGATATGTCCCTATGAGACTTTTTTCCCTAGAGTACTTTAGGCAGTTTGGAAATGCAGACTTTGTCCATTTCCAAAGTAAAAGCAAGAAAGTCCAGCTAAAAGTGAGAAATCAGCTAGGCCCATTTCTATACAATAAAAGGGAGGAAGGATGGAAGGAAGCTGATATGATCCTAGAGACCCTCAAATTGCAGACCGGTTTCAAATGGGTGCCTTATGACCCTAATCATTTCATTTCCCTCAAGAGGGTAAAATACAAATTGGGTGGCTACGCTCACGTGAGACTGCCTCATATTCAGCAGTATGCCAATTCTTTAAACTGGAAAGAGGGCACTCTAGAAGAGCCAATTGGTAGAGCAAATGCTACAAAGAGAAGCGAAGAATATTGAAAAAGAGGCTGACTTGGAAACTTGTGGGAAGGTTTCTTCTTCCTGTCAAAGGCAACTTGGAGCAGCTGCCTCATCTTCCACAGCCCAGCAGCAAGCAGCCGGAACTGCCCAACAGGAATCAAGCAAGGATAAAGACAAGCAGATGGAGCAGGAACAGCCACCTCCTAGGACAGAGCAGCAAATAGAACAGCAAGCAGAAAAGGAGGTAGAACAGCAAGAAAAACAGCAAAAAGAGGGGCAGCCTATACAGCAAGAACAAACAACTGAAGCCCCAACACCTATTGATCAATAGGCTCAAGAGAATATGCCTCCTGGGCAAGAAAAGACAGTGGAGGCCTCAGTGCTGCAAACTCGACAGAAAGAGGAAAAGGGAAAGAAGAGGGATAGAGAGCAGGAGACTCCCCTCACCACGTCCACAAATCAAGGGGAGAAAAGGCAGAGATTGAATCCCCTCTCTGAGGAAGAAATTCCTATGGGGAAATCATTGGGCATGGGCCCACCGAGCATGGAAGCATCTGCCAGTTCCTTTCAGCAGGAATAAGAAAGAACCCTTGGAGGAGAGGTCAGCTCCTCAAGTCAGCAAAGGAGAGCAGAGACAGGCATCAAGCAACAATTTATTGATATTAAAAGGAGAAATCAACCACTCAGGCTCCAAATCTACAACCAGTTGCTTAAGATGGCCCCTACCAATCAACAAAGGCTCATGTCAGCCTATGACATCACAGAAGGGAAAATGACCATGAGCCATTTCATGCCCACTATGCTGCAGCCACAGTCAGCTGCAAACTATATAAGAACCAACCTTGAGGTTCTTGCCAAGGACATCCACCCTATGGACCAAATAGAACTTCACAAGCAATCGGGTGAGATGGTTTATGCAACACTGGCAGATAAAACATTCTTGGCTAATAGGTTGGAAAATAGCCTAAACAATACAACTGCCCAACTTGAGTTGGAGAAGGCATCCTCTCAAGCCAAAGACAACAGGATCAGGTCTTTGGAGGATATAATCATAGAGCTTGGGCATGACCCAAAGGATCCAAAGGCCATACAATTGCTGCTCAAAATAAGAGATGCAGACCTTGCAGCTCTAAGGAAAAATATTAAGCTCCCAACAACCATTCACCCTCAAACAGAAGAGGTTTCCCAGCAAAGACAAGACCAGGAGGTAGCAACATTGCTGGTAGCACTGCAGAAACAGCTAGTGCAAACAGAAGGGAAGCTAGAGGACACAGAGGTTGCACTGCAGGCAGCCCTACAACAGAAAGAAGGAGGTCAGACTTCTCAGCCCCCTCCAGAGGTCATAAACCTTGAAGAGCCCCCACAGACTACTACTCCTCCCACAGAGCAGACAGCGCCATCAACATCAACATCATCACCAGCACCAACCTCAGAGCAGGCTCCGAGCCTCGATATGCAGAAATTGATGAGTGAAATCAAGGTCCTCGAAGCCCAGATGACAGAGCTGAATGGAGCCAAGGAGAATTTAGCTAAGCTGAATGAAAAATATGAAAAATCCAAACAAAATGTGGCTGAAAAAGGGAGAGAAATAAAAGCTCTCAAAGAGAAGATAAAGGAGCTGGAGAAAGAGCTCACCCTTGACAAAGTGGTGGCTGAGGTCAGGACAGTTTTGTGGACCCACATTAGCCAATCAATAACGAATCAGTGGCAATATATTGAGACTATCCATGAGCAAATGGAGCTCATAGGCAAAGCACAGAAGGAAGTCCATAGAGCAAGGGCATCTCTAGGCAGTATGCCTGAGATAGCCAACAGAATGATCAATGTGCTTAATAACCAGACAGGTCCTCAGCTGGCAGCAATTGGAATCTCCAACAGAACAGAAACTATCCAGCTGATAAAGAGGGTCCTCACATTGAAAAGCCTGTTGCAGACATTGGATAGAAGAAGCCAGGACATGCAAACAGAGGTCAACAAATTCACAGACAAGTTTGCAACATTACAGGGCAGAGGTCTTCCTAGCTTACTGAACACTGCAGGGAGACTGCTATCACATGAGGTTTATGCAAAAAGGGTGAACACATTTGCCACCAATCAGATCAGTCAAGGATCAAGCACCTCACAGGTAACAGGGCCAGCATCTAGGCAAAGTATCTATGACAGAATAGAGAACTTGTTTTTTATTATGAATGAGATCAGCCATTTATTTGTAGTGCCTCCAAACTTCTACAAATACACAGAGGCAGATGAAACCTTAGATGCAATTTTGAGGCATCAATTGCCTACACAGGAATGGTGGACCACAATGATACAGTTGTTATTATAAGCAGGAGGTTTTCATCAAAGTTTTGTCATTGAAATATATAAGCCATCATATTCAAAAAGGATGGTGCATACACTGTGACTGGAAAAATTGGAATGAGCCAACTCAGCAGGAAGATTGGGCCACTAAAAGCAACACTGACAGCTACAGGTAACAGGGCCGAGAAAACTACAGCATGACAGAGTATAAAGACACATCATTCAGCATTAATTGAGAACGCTCAACGGACTCAGTGTCCTCCAAAGGTCAAAGAGAGTTCTGACAGAATTAAAGACTATTTATCTTACATTTAGGGTAGCAATAACTTCCTTATCTGCTATTTTGTAAAGTTGGTGAGCGTATTTAATATATCAAATGACTCAGCATTCAGATATTTTGTTAAAACAGTTGTATATATTCCCCCTCGCATAAACTTTCAAGGGGTTGGTGTTTTGTTGTTTCTCTTATGAAGAAAGGAGAACTCGGCTGTAATTTCTGAAAGGATGATATAAATAAAGCTTGGAGTTTACAGGAATTGGGTCTTACTAATGCATGTTGTGTTGGAACCATTGAATGCTACAGGATTCTAGTGCTATGGCTTAATATAATAAGTGTTTCTCTATCTCTGTATGTTTTGTTATTTGTTTAAGCTCACAACTCTCATATGTAGTTCTAAATCTAGGAAGAAAGAAAAAGAATAGCTCAAGATTTGTCCATGGAGACACCCTGATCTCAATCTATCTTCACTATAAATGTTTTCTATGACTTCAGTTGTTTAATTGGAATTCTTGACTGCTCCAATAAAACCTGAATATTTCACAGTTACTATTTAGTAATTCATGTATGCTACTAAGTAGAAATTGTTGTTCAAATTGTTTTCACACTGTCGGTAATTCCATTCCCCATTGCTTCACTCACTAATCAGAAATTTATATTAAGAATAACCATCTAGCCTTGCAGTAAAACTTTCTCCATCAGAGGCACCAGGATTATCTCAGATTTTTGACTCCATGTACCCAATGGACTAGCATCTTTCACACATTTCATGCCCTTCTCACAACAAGAGTTCACAACCAAAGTCTCAAACAAAAAATCGAAACTTATAACTAGCCTAAAATATTTACAACACAGAGCCAAAACTTAAAGAGAGAGCTCTCTCTTATTATAGGTAGGCTAGGACCTATAATCCAAAGCTTGGTTAGTGGTTACCCCGGCCGTATTCCCTTGGGAGTCATAGGGAACAACCTGGGTGTTAATATAAATGGCGACTCCGCTGGGGACTTCCTCAAGATTTTCTAATTGCTGTATATTTCCTAAAGCTACAGGTGAAGCCTGAATGTAAGCCAGGAAGCCTTCAAAACTGTTTCTGTTTTACATTAACAAGTTTACATAAAAGTTGCTTCAGTCTATTTTCATGCTAGCTTCGAGACATACACAACCATTCCAAAATCTTGTCTGACCCTTGCAGATGCAAGAAGATTCTAAAAATACTCAAAAAACAAGTTCAGAAGCTGGCTCCCAAGAAGAATCAACGGTATACAAGGTCAAATCCTAACCCTAACCCAGCAACTATTTTTGAGAACCCTAACACAATCCCTAAAAATATTAGGAAGCAGCAAAGACAGGGAAATCCTTCTGACTTGAGCCCTGAGACAGTTTACCTTAACCCTGTTGCCACTCCAATCAAGGTTCTATTCCGGTCTACCCCTGGTTCCCCTAGTTCACCATCTACATCCCATAGCCCTCCTTTCACACCTTCATCCACTGCACACATATTCCCTTGACCAACGTTGTAGTCTCTGCCATACCTATTACCCCTATTGTCCCAATAGTTCCTGTTGTCCCGTTTATCCCCGTCAATCCTATAAACCCTGCAAATATGGCTAATAGATATGCGCCCCTGCAGTTACCTGCTAATGCTGCAGCCCTACCTCATGACTACCAATCCAAAATCTCATACTTTGACTCCACTGGCCCTTTCACAGCTATTCAGCATGCCAGAAGGATGCAAGATCATTTTAAGAACTATGAAATTGATGATGACAGTGTGAGAATGAGAATTTTTGTTCAGAGCCTGACATGTGATGTAAGAACCTGGTTTATATCACTCACTGCAAATACCATAACAACTCCTGATGAGCTTTACCAAGCCTTTACTAATAGATGGGAAAAGAAGAAAGATCCCTTGCACATACTGGGTGAATATGATACAATCAAACGAGGTCCTCAGGAGACCGTTTTGGAGTATTGTGCGAGATTCAACAATGTATATAATGCAATACCGCAAAATTTAAGTCATCCTCCTCATTTAGCCTTGTACAAATTTCCTGATGGTTTTGACCTTGATATGGCATATCAGTTGAAGGAAAGAGCCCCTGAAACCCTTGAAGATGCCCAAAAAATTGTTGTCACAGTAGAGGCTAACCTAATTGCCAAAAGAAATAGGGAAAGATTGGAAAAGAGAACCACCTTCAAAGAAGAACCCCCAGCCTTTGATCAGAAATGGGATGCAATACTCACTGGCATGAAGAGGCTGGGTGACAGAGTAGAATCAGTTGAGAGAAAGTCATCATGGGAAGCACCACAAAGTAACCCTATCAGGAATCCCAATTTTAGGAGAAATCAAAACCCAAACGTTGGCAAGGCCACTTCTGATCCAGAGATAAGACCTCCGTTTCAGGAAAACTGTACTGAAGCATCCACTTCAAATGAGCAAGTAGATGACAACCACATTAACCTAATGGGCCTGAATGATGAGCAGCAATTTTTTCTGAGTCATGAAGATCATAAGGAGGATGACATTAAGCAGTTCCAAACCAAGTCAGGTGAGTCATTTGACTTTAAACAAGGTTATGACAGAGCTGTTTATGAAGTTCATAAGCAATACAAGCTAAGAAGTAGAACTGTAAATGTAACGCACCCTAAAAAAGCAAAGGATAGCCTGCAACCCAAAAGAGCCATAGTCACAGAACCACATGACAAAACTGATTCAGTTACAAATGAAGTAACCGTTGAAGAAGTTACTGAACTATTTCCCTCAAAACAACAGCCAATGGCTGCATCACCTTTGCAGCCTAATCCAAGGAATACTCCTCAAGAGATGAGTAAAAAGGATAAGCCTCAAGATCAAGATAAGAATCAAGAAGAAAACTTAATGAACAAGGAAAAGGTTGTCACCCACAATACCAAGATCCAATCTGAAAGACATTTTGACTTAGAAGCTGAAATTGGCAAATTGAAGATAGTTATTCCTCTTTCAGAATTAGCCAAGCATGACATTTACAAACAACAAATCAAGAAGTCCCTTCAACTTACTCGTAATAAAGATAATGTCAATGTTTTAGATGACACCCCAGAATTTCTTTTTAGTCCAAAGGTTGATGGAAAGGCAGCAGTTACAGGGATCTTACCTTTCTATGTCAGCTTGCATGTTCATGATAAGATACTACATAATGTAATGTTTGATTCAGGCGCCTCTCACAACCTTATGCCTAAATCAGTGATGGAGAGGCTCAACCTAGACATTACAAGACCTTATAAGGACCTATTTTCATTTGACTCCAGCCAAGTTAAATGTTTAGGCTTAATAAAAGATCTTTGTGTGTCACTTGTCCAGTACCCAAATAAAACAATTCTAATGGATGTTGTAGTTGCTGATATCCCACCCAAATATGGAATGCTGTTATCAAGATCATGGGGGGCTAAACTCCAAGGTTCCCTACAATTAGACATGTCATATGCCACCATCTCAGTCTTTGGTCAACCCAAGAGGCTATATAGAGAGTCACTTATGAAATATATGGTCAGCAGTGAAGACAAGCCTCAAAACTTTCCCATATATGCTGTCCATTCTGACATAGACTCCTATATTCTTTTCAATGACAATATAGGTCCCGCAAATGATGAAGAAACCCAAACACTCAAACAAGATCGGCATATAAATGGAGAAACTACTGATCTAGAAATATTGGTCGAGAAATCAATAAACAAAAATGTTCAAGAAGACAAACCAAATGTAAGCCAACATCTCAAATTGTTGATGCCAAGTCCCACAACAGTTGACAATTCTTCCCTTAATCAAGAAGTCCTCTGGTTTCTTGAATTCAATGGGTCAGTCAACAAATTAGGGGCAGGAGCAGGGGTTTGGATACATAACAAACAAAACAATCATGCAGAAGACCGAGCCTATTGGTTAAACTTCAGGTGCACCAACAATATGGCAGAATATGAAGCTCTCTTACTAGGCCTCAAGCTAGTAAAATCCTTACAAGCCATAAAAGTTTCAATCCTAGGAGACTCAGACCTAATTATCCAACAAGTAAAGGGAAATTTTGTCACTAATGACAAAAGACTGAGATCTTATAGGTCTGCTGCTGCTGAAATACTAGATTCCTTCACTGAATTTCAAATTACCAAAATTCCTAGAACCCATAACCTTCATGCTCATAGTTTGGCCACATTTTCAAGCACTTGTAAACTACCTTTTGAACCTCAGCATTTCTTTACATCTGAGATAAAACACAGACCTTCTGTCCCAAACAATGTCAAGGATTGGCAATTATTTGAGGATGATACACAAATAAACAATTTGTTGACTTTGCAGCAAGAATTTTCAGGACTGAACATTGATGCTGAGGCTGCAAGTGATTCACAAATACTAGTTGAACAACACCAAACAAATATCTCACTCAAAACAGCAAATCAAATGCTTTGTCCAACAAAGTTTGACCAGGAGAAAATACAAGAACTTGAACATTTTCATTCTGAGGAAATAGTTGATATTGAAGCTGAAGTTATACAATGGAAAGACAATTTTCTTCCAACAGGCCTAGCTCCATTGGAGGACATTTTTTACTCAAATGATGTCTCTAGAAAACCAAAATTGTAGCCCCTTAATGCTGCCATTGAAGAGTGCAACATTGGAACTATTGAAAAACCCAAGATAATTAAATTGTCTGCATCTTTACCACCTGATCAAAAGCCTAAATACAATGACCTCTTTAAATAATTCCAAGATGTCTTTGCATGGAGTTATGAGGATTTAAAGTCCTATGATACCTCCGTCATTCAACATACTATCCCTCTCAAGCCCAATCAAAAACCATTTAAACAGAAATTGAGGAGAATCAATCCTATGCTTCTCCCTTCAATTGAAAAAGAGGTACAAAGAATGTTTAAAGCCGGCATCATAGCACCAATTAGATTCTCAGAATGGATTTCAAATTTAGTCCCTACAAGAAAGAAAACTGGTGAAATAAGGCTTTGTGTTGATCTAAGGAACTTGAATCAAGTGTCCCTAAAAGATAATTACCCCTTACCCAAGATGGATCACATCTTGCAAAGAGTAGTGGCGGCCTCAAGAATTTCTTTACTTGATGGATTCTCAGG
>APFE030195344.1:0-35133 GCA_000404065.3 Pinus taeda | reverse complement strand
CCCCCCCCCCCCCCTCTTAGTACTTTTCTAATTTCCAACAATTGGTATTAGAGCCAGGTTCCTTCTATACCAACCTAACATTTGGAAGGAAAATATAGTTCATAAGAACAACTAGTTAGGAATGGATTTCAACAAATAAATCTCCTTTGTTTGATGGTACTAATTATACCTTTGGGAAAGTAAAAATGAGGACATATATAATGCCCCTTGGCACAGTTGTCTGGGGTGCAGTGAAGAATGGCTATGAAGAGCAACTTGTAATAGCTAACAAAGATGACGAGCTTGGATTTTCATTCAATGCCAAAGCCATGAATTCAATCTTTAGCGGGTTAGCTAAGCCCGAATTTGTAAAAGAAATGCATTGTAAGATTTCTAGAAATATGTGGGATAAATTAAAGTACATTCATGAAGGAGATGGTAAAGTGAGATTATCCAAATCACAAGTTGGCATAATGCAGTTTGAGTCCTTGAGAAAGAATGATGATGAATACATAGCTAAGTTCTTTCTTCGAGTTGATGAAATTGTTAATGTCATGAAGAGTCTAGGTGAAAAATTAATGAGTCTACAATAGTCCAAAAAGTCCTGAGATCACTTCCTACCAAGTTTAATCCTAAACTAACAGTTATTGAGGAAATGTCTAACATTGAAACCCTAATAATGGATCAATCGCTTCGCTCTCTAACAACATATGAAATGAGAATAACAAAAGGAAAGTCTACATCAAGAGATACATCATTCAAATCAGATAATAAATCTATAGAATTCTAAAAGAGGTCATGTTCAGGCTCAGATGAAGAAGAAGCAAAGTGTGAGAAGATTGAAGAAAGGGACTGGTAAGTATAAATGCAAACTTCCTTGTAAGTGCTTTAATTGTGGAAGAGTATGGAATTATGCCTCAAATGTATATTTAAGAAGGAACAAAATAAGTCAAACGGTAAAGAAAAGAGTAAATATAACGGAATAAAGAACAAGGAGTGATTTAAAAAAAAAAAAATTATACCCAAGATACCAGTTTGTCAGAAGACACAAATGAATCTTTTGATGAAGAGGGAATTAGTGAATTCATGCTTACGGCCCTAGAGTCTCAACCTAAAAACTTAATGAGTGTGAGTTGGGTGAAGAAAACGAGGGTGGAGTTGACCTTCAGGGAGAGCTAATTAGTGTTCTAGAAGAAATTGATAGGCTCAAACAAAATAACAAAAAACAAAAGAATTTTTTGATAACATATGTTAAAGAATAGCCTAATTCTGAAGATCTTCTCTAGTTAACATTTGAATTAGAAAAGGCCAAAAAGGTTGAATACATGCTATTACAACTCAATTAAAAGAGAAATATAAATAACGCAATAAGTTGGAAGAAGTAGTTGCTTTGAGAAAGAAGCTAGAGAAAACACAGATTGGGTTAAATATGAACCTTAAACACATTAGGGGATATGAAAAGTTAGATGAGATACTAAATGCTCAAATATCTCTTCTTATGAAAGTTGGTTTAGGGTATGGAGGAGAAACTAGTAAGGAGAAGACAAATGATAAGAAGACCATCAACTTCAACAAATTTTTCACAGGAGATAATGACAACAATCAACAACTAAAGAATAAGGATGTTAATAACACACCTTAACAACAACAAGGTAGCAATGCATCTCAATAACAACAAAGGAATAACACCATTAAGCAACAGCAAATGAAAAATCCCACTCAGCAGCAACAAAGGACTAATCCTACTCAACAACAACAAACAAGAAGATTTGAAAAGTAGGCAATATGTTACTAGAAGCCTTATTTCTTCAAGAGACAAAACTATCAGATGTCAAGAAGACCATACTCCCAAGCACCGACTATCCCCATGTATGCAATTTTTTTCTATGGAGATTGTTAATTGTGCAAAAAAATTGGTCACAAAGCAATGAACTACAAAGCATATATTAGAATGATTGAGATAAGAAGTGAGAAGATAAATTAAAGAGCAAATTTGTAAATGTAAGAACAAACATAACTAGGAACAATAATCCATTTTCCCTACTTTTAGATGTCATTGAAAGCTACTATTGCCACAAATTTGGACATAAATCTTATGAATGTTAACACAAAAATTTTAGATTACAGTTTCAGGGTAATCATAGGATAAAGAAACACATGTTGTGGAAAAGGAAAAAGGAATCGAAGAAAACCAGTAAGTGTGGCCTTGTTCTTTATGCTCAAAACCAAAACAGGAAATGGTATGTAGATAGTGGTTGCTCCATGCATATGAGTGGAGATAAGAGCACGTTTCTATCGCTAGATGAAAATAAATATGGAAATGTCACCTTTGGCAAGGATGCACTAGGGGAAATAGTGGGAAAAGGTACAATAAGCTTGAATAATGGTAGAGGCAAGGAACTGGATGTATTTTTTGTGGATGCACTAAAGCATAACCTGATGAGTGTGAGCCATATGTGTAAAAAAGGATATGATGTCATATTTAGGGCTCAAGAATGTGAAATAAAGTCATCTACAACAAGAAATATATTAGCCAAGGGAATCCAAACATCAAATAATATATATATCTTCTAAAGGAAGAAAATGAAGAATGTCATCTGGAAAAACAAGATGAGTGCTAGTTATGGCATAGAAAGCTAGGGAATCTAAACTTCAATCATATCATCAGAGTCAACAAAAAGAGAGTTGTAAGGTATTTCCCCAAAATCACAAAGCCACAAAATCATATCTGTAAGTCATGTCAAATGGGGAAATAAGCTTGTGTTCCTTTCAAGACTAAAGAGCAACTATCAACTAGCAAGCCACTTCAATTAGTACACATGGACCTATGTGGAATTTCTTGAAGAAAAGAACCTGAAGGCGAGTGTTAATTCATGTTAATGATTGATGATTTTTCCAGACTAACATGGGTAGCTCTCTTGAGAGAGAAATAAGATTCATTTGAGAAATTCAAGGTATTTGAAACATTAGCAGAGAATCAAATAAGATGTAAAATAAAGTGCATATTGTAGAAATAACTTGAAATTTGTAGTTGCTAATGAAATCATACCTAATTCAATAGACACAAATTTCTTCTACTAAATTTTGCGAAAGGAAAATTGACAATAGAAACACATGAAATCATTCAATCACAATGAACCCAATTTTTGGTGGGGAACCCAACTGGGAAAAACACTTCCTTTGTTTGTATTATATCATATGAGAAAAATGATCTATTATAATAACAAATTCAGTTCTTGAAGCTCAGCCTGCATTGTAATATTGATCTCCTCTTGAGTTTTCTCTGGCCAATACTTTGCCAAAATAAGCCTCTTGCTTCCTCCTATTTCCTTGTGCAATTCTTGCTCCTAAAGAATAGGAAGGATCCTATTTCCTTATGTAAATCCCAAGAGAAATGTTTCGCCTGCTATATGAAAACTCTATACACTCACTAGTATATAATAATGATTACAATTATGCCTTTTTCCTCCACTTCACTAGGAAAATCGAATTGCGTGCATGACTAGGGTTATTTTTAGTAAATTGACTTGTTAACTAAGATATCAGTGAGTTAACAACAGTTACAACTACTCAAATGAACTCATATTGACTCTATTCTAGAATAGAGCTCAAATAATTGAGTTTCACTCAATATAACTCCACTAGATTGCTAGATCTTAGCAATCAACTCGTGTGTAACTCTACTTCTTGCCCACAGATTCGAATTGACTAACTTAACTCAGTGATTTGGCCATGTCACTCTTGCTAATTGCCTGCCAACTCATCCTGCTGAAGTGGAAATTCAAATTTCTCTATTTGACTAAGGTACAAGTCAAATGAAGCCCTTTCTTGCTACAATTTAACACTCCCTCTTAGCAAGAAAAGGGTTATGTACAACCCCAATCCCGCTACTTTGTAGGAATGTAATCTAAGACAAATAACACTCCCTCTCACTATTGTTGTTGCTATTGCAACTGAGAGCATCCAAAATACTAAATCAATTGTCTCTGAGCTGTAGCTGTCTCTTGAGTCTCTGGTTGCTACTAGCCTATGTATTGTCACTCAAAATCTGACTGCATCAACTAAAACTGAGCCTTTTGCTATTGAATATTGTGGGTCCCTGTAGCAAGGGTAATGATCCATGAGAAGAGTATATTGTAACTTTTTTTGCTCTCCTATGGACCTTGCCCAAATCTTTGCAACTCTGGTACTAAGGCTCTACATCACCCCACCTCACTCCTAGATATATAGTTGCATGCATGGCGAAATCTACCTTTAGCTTGTAGAAATTTTAACTCGAACACCAATTGTTTTATTTTTCATTAACAAAATACTTCAAATAAGATTTCCCTTTACTAAACACCACATCATATCCACGATCTTCAAGTACAACTACATAAACTAATTTTTTCTTCATACCAAGCACAGACATTACATTCTTTAGGTGAATATGAGAGCATGACTCCCTCTTAAAGGTGACAATGCCAATCCCTTTGGTACTATATCTCCCATCATCTCCAAGCTCTATGGGTAATTGTAGGTCCTCCTCTAGGCTACTGAAGAACTCCTTATTTCTTGTCATATGATATGAAGTACTAGAGTCTAGGTACCACTCACTTCCTATTACTATGCTTTCCATGCAAGCAATGAGGGTGAAATCCAACTTGAATTGTGATGTGAGAGCATGTCCTCCTCCTGTTGCTACATGCTCCTTACTGGATTTCTTATGTGGATACTTTGTTGCATAGTGTCCATACTCATGGTAGTGAAAGCATTTAATCTTAATGAGGTCTTTCTTCTCACCATGGTTTTGGCTAAATTCTACCTCGCCTTGGGCTTCTTTCCTTTGTTATTATTTCCTTTTCCAACTAGAGCACAATATTATTCCTCATCAGATTTAGATGAGACTCCATCTCTAGTGTTTCTTCTAATATCCTTGTGCCAAGTCAGACCAAAGTCTCCCCCAATTTAGGAGCATGTCTCTTCCATTAACTAAATCCTGATAGTTGTGTCAGTACATTGGAAGACCAAGGAGTGTTGAGGTCACAAGATCAGATGGTGGCACAGTCTCTCCAAATCCTCCAAGTTCATCTCTCACCTGAGTGAATCTGGATAGGTATTGAACAATAGTTTCATTTTTATTCATTCAAATGTTCTGAGCTTATCTTTCAATGCCAATTTCCTGGCATCGTTGTTGCTTTGGAATAGATCTTTGATGGTTTTCCACATTGCATAAGCAGTCTCCTTGCCATACAAATTCGAAACCACATGGTCTTTGAATCCCTCAAGGATAATCCTCCTAGCTTTTGCAATATCTTTCTTCCATTGAGACAATTGTTGTGCATCTGATGCTGCTAGTTTTGGAATATTAGTTTGTGTGTACTCCAATAATCCATTGTTATCCAACACAACTTCTATTATGTCTTTCTATGCAATGAAATTCGAAGTTACCTCTAATGCATACTCAAGCTTCAATCCATTGAAAGACATTGTTCTTTCACTGAAGAAATTCTCGCACTCAAATTCTTGCACAACAAATCTGTTATTCAAAATTTCTCAGATAGATGATCAGGAACCTGGTTTCTATGTAGTTTTCAATAAATCTAATACCATGTAGAAATAACTCGAAATTTGCAGTTGCTAATGAAATCACACTGAAATCAATACACACAAATTTCTTCTACTAAATTCTACAGAATTAAAACTGACAATTGAAACACATGCAATCATTCAATCACAATGAACACAATTTTTACTGGGGAACCCAATTGGGAAAAACCCCTCCTCTACTTATATTATATCAAATGAGAAAAATTATCTATTACAATGACAACTTCAATGCTTGAAGCTCAATCTGCACTACAATATTGATATCCTCTTGAATCTGCTCTAGCCAATACTTTGCCAAAATAGGCCTCATGCTTCCTCCTATTCCCTTGCACAATTCTTGTTCCTAAAGAATAGGAAGGATCCTATTTCCTTGTACAAATCCCAAGAGAAATGGCTCACCTACTATATGCAAACTCTGTAAACTAACTAGTATACAATAATGATTACAATTATGCCTTTTTCCTCCACTTCACTAGGAAATTCGAATTGCATGCATGACTAGGGCTATTTTTAGTAAATTGACTAGTTAACTA
The DNA here is from genome assembly GCA_000404065.3 of Pinus taeda. NCBI lineage: Eukaryota > Viridiplantae > Streptophyta > Pinopsida > Pinales > Pinaceae > Pinus > Pinus taeda. The sequence continues at coordinate 29,032 of APFE030195344.1, read as the reverse complement.
AGAGATCAATGAGTTAACAACAATTACAACTACTCAATTGAATTCATACTGACTTTATTCTAGACTAGAGCATAGATAACTGAGTTTCATTAAATATAACTCCACTAGATTGCTAGATGTTAGCAATCAACTCATGCACAACTCTACTTCTTTCCCACAAACTCAAATTGATTGACTTCACTAAGTGATTTGGCCATGTCACTCCTACTAACTACCTACCAACTCATCTTGCTAAAGTAGAAATTCATATTTCTCCATTTGGCTAAGGCACAACTCAAATGAAGCCTTTTCTTGCTACAGTTTAACACATATGATCACACAGAGGCAGAGATTTTACATTAAATGAATTTGAATATTTATGTGATGAACATGGAATAAATAGATAATATATCATTGGGATACTCCTTACTAGAATGGAGTTGTTGAAAAGCAAAATAGATTAGCAAAAAAGGCTAGAGCTATGATGGAGGAAAGGAACATACCACAAGCCTATTAGGCATAAGTTATTCACACAAGAATTCATATACTAAATAAAGCACATCTCAGGCCTAACCGTTACAAGGCACCCCATGATTTATGGCATGGAAAACCAACATCATTCAAACGCTTCAAAGTTTTTGATGGTAAATCTTATATTAAAAACAATGATGAGAAATTGGGAAAGTTTGATGCTAGGGAAGATGAATGAATCTTCTTAGGGTACTCAATTAAAAGAAAAGGGTATAGGTGCTACAACAAAATACTACAGATGATAGTTGACTGTATGGATGTGAAAGTTGATGAGGAACTATATCCCAAAAGCAAGCAAATATGATTTATCAATCTCTTTGAGCAACCAAACAATGAAGAAGAGGAAGTAGTTTGAAGATGTTGAGGAAGAATAGATCCATTCAAAAGCACCTTTGAGGTATGTACAAAAGAACCATCATGAAAATCAAGTTATTGGTAACAAGAATGTAGGGGTTCAAACAAGAAGAAAAATTGTTGAGATATCAGATGAAGCTCAAATTGCCATGTTGCCAGTATTAAACCCAAGAGTTTTTCTGAAGCAAGCAACTATGAACATTGGATAGATGCCATGAATGAGGAATTGGACCAAATAGAAGAGAATGAGACTTGGGAGCTAACACGAAGATCATCAAACAAAAACATCATAGGCACAAAGTGGATCTTCAAAAACAAACTGAATGAGCAAGGGCATATTATCATAAATAAAGCAACGTCGGTATGCAAGGGCTACGCATTGGCAGAAGGATTAGAATTTGAAGAAATTTTTTCTCCAATGGCAAGGTTAGAAGAATTATAATGTTTCTAGAATTTTCTTGTCACAAAGACTTGAAATTATATCAAATAGATGTGAAGTCAGCCTTCCTCAATGGAGAGCTTGAAGAAGAAGTATATATAGAACACCCTGAAGGCTTCCAACTTAAGATAATCCTAATGATGTTTGCATATTAAAGAAGGAACTCTATGGACTCAAACAAGCGCCACGAGCATGGTATTCTCATTTGGACAAATATCTTCAAAAGCAACGCTTCAAGAGAGGTACAACTAACAACAACTTGTATATAAAATCTAATGATATGTTGATGACATAGTATTTGAAGCAACAAAAACTCCCTAGTTCAATGGTTTTCTAATGAAATGAGGCCATAATTTGAAATGCCAATGGTTGGAGAATTTTCTTCCTTCCTTGGTCTACAAATCATACAAAACTTAGAAGGCATGTTCATATCTCAAGGGAAATACTTAAGAGAAATGTTGTAAAGTTCAGAATGGAGGATTGTTCCCCTGTCACCACTCCCATGGTTTTTGGATGTAAGCTAAGCAAGGATGATGAATCGCCAAAAGTTGATCAAAATTTGTATAGATCTATGATAGGTAGCTTATTATACCTAACAACTTCAAGACTGGATATAATGCTAGCAGTTGAGTTAGTAGTAAGATATCAATCGGCTCTAAAGTAAAGCCAACTCTTAACAACAAAAAAATCTTCATATATTTAAAAGGCACAATGGATTATGGATTGTGATATCCAAAAGGAAAAGACTTTTCCCTGAAAACTTACATAGAGATGTGTATTGGTCCAGTTGCATAAATGATAGAAAAAGTGCAAGTGGCGATGCATTTTTCTTAGGAGAATAATTGGTTGCTTGGTTGAGCAAGAAGCAAACCTCAGTCTCATTATCTACTTTTGGAGCTAAATACATAGTAGCAACAACTTGTTACACACAAGTACTTTGGATGAAACAAACTCTTCAAGTCATGAAGGTAGCATACAATGAACCAATCTCTATCAAATGTGATAATACAAGAGTTATAAGCATATCAAAGAATCCGGTCCTTCACTCTAAAACTAAAGACATTCCCATCAGGTAACACTTCCTTAGAGAGAAAGTTGTTGATCAAATTGTAAAGCTAGAGTATATATAAACTAAAGAATGAATAGTTGATATATTCACCAAGCCTTTGGCAAGAGAGTCTTTTGAATATCCGAGGCAAAAATTGGGAATAGTCCCTTCTCCCTCTTTTCATTAACTTAATTTCAAAAAGGAGCATCTAAATACTATTGAAAATTTGAAAAAGGGAATAACAATCTTAGGGGAAACTTCTACAGTCACAAAAAAAAACAACAATCATTCTACATATTTACAAACAAAGCCTCCCTATTAGTAACAACAAGAAGTTACATGGAGGGCACCCATGCAGGACTGGTTTCTATATTTTTTCAATGCATCACTAGTAGCAATCGAACTCAAGCCCTTGATGATATTTGGAGGCTATACTTATGTTCAATTATCTTTTCAAACACTAAAAGAGGGAACATTCTTGTATATCTATTTTTAGCCGTCATTCATGCAAGAGTGTGGCACACCCACTGAGAAACCATGTGCCTTTTGTAGATAGGATGCAAAGCACATTGTAGAACTACATGTTGATCTCATCTATCCACACTTTCGGTGAACACACAAACAAGGCACACTTTTGGAACTAAAGGTATCGTAACAAAGATGAACAACTACAATAAGAGAAGGTATTGTAACAATAACAAACTTCCATCAGATGAATAACAATAACAATCATACGAAGAGCTTCTATAGTCACAGGAACAACAACAATAATGATTTTTATACAGAACAAGCATTGGAAGTATATTAACGACGTGAAAAATTCAAAGAAGATATCACTGAGTAATGAACAATCAACATGTAACAAGAAGGAATCACGTCTATAAACAGAGACTATTGCTCCAATTCACTTTGACAAATATATTTAATGAAAATGTCACCCAAGGGTAGGAACATGCTAAATCCTCCTTCATGGGGTCATGTAAGGCCATGTGTAAAACTCGATAAGAAGGTGCAAGTGCATAATTCCAAAGTGCCCTTTGGCTCAAGCTGTTCCCAACTGTGGCACTTGCAAGGAAAACTTCAAAAAGTCTCACCCATCATTTCTTGCAGATCTCAAAACAGACTTGCCAAGAATATCAAAATGTGTCCTATGCTTTGACATCATTCAATTTAGCCATCAAATTTAACATGGATGAGATCACCCTTAGTGATATATTTTGCACTACGCCACTCTACTGGATATAAGATCAAAGAACAATAAGTTCGTAAAAAAAGACATCAAATAGGACGAAGACAGTATGGCTGAGAGTCTAAGAGACCTATGGGATTTACTAAGGGTGGGGTAGATTCTTTAAACTTCGGCTAAGAGATCTAATATAAGGCGCTGAAACAAGAGCCTGATACAGAGATGAAGAATTCTCCATGGTTGAATTTTCCCTATGCATTAACAAGAAGGATCCACGAAAGGGCAGCAACATGAAATAATTTGGAACATTACATAACTTGTGGTTATGAGAACATAGAACATTATATAGTGGCCGTGGCAGTGTTACTTACTCTGGTAGTAGCAACATTACTTAGTTTGGCAGTAACTTAGTGTTACTTACTCTGGCAGTGGCAGTGTTACTTAGTCTGGAAGTAGGAGCATTATGAAACCAGTACTGGCAGAATTATGGTCTAGCGTTAAATAATTTGGCGTTACAGTGAGGCGTTACATAGTCTGAAGAGTAACATAGACTTTAGATCTAAGACATTATATAGTCTGAAGAGTAACATAAAATACAGACCTGTGCTATGCGTTATACAGTCTAAAGCAAATGCAACAGAGCAATATCGGACCAAGTCACAGGAATCTTGGACTTGTTACATGCCAGAGCAGCCTCAAGTGTGGACATGTGGTATTCCAAAGCTAGAATTAAGTCTTTTCATTAGAAACTGACTCCTTATCATTGATGTCAAAGAGGGATTGATGTCAAAGAGGGAGGTAAGGAGAAATAAGGAGAAATAATTCTCAGGATCATCGGGAGATCAAATCAACAAAGCAAGCGCGAGAAGCAATGTTCATTGTTATCATCAATGCCGAAGGGGGAGATTGTTAGTAGTGTTAGCATTGATGTCAAAGGTGTTTTGATTTTGTGGCCCTTAGAATAACATAGCAATGTAACCAGTGCCACCAAATTGTATTAATCATAGGTCATTCTTTAAGGAATACTTAGAAAACAATGGCTACATCATTGTGAAAGAACATGATACAACCATTAGAACAGAGGTACCTTAACAACAATTATTATTGTTGTATGTGTTTATCTAGTCGCTTCACCAATGGGTTCCAGATGAAATTATTTGCTTAAGGGAGATCTCTGCCTAATGAACCCTTGCATATTCTGCATATATATACATTTGAAGTACCTTGGAAACAAAATATGAACCCATCTCTTTGATACATTGGCTATACACATCAAACAGAGGCCATGGTTTATATCAATTTTCATTTTGGTGGGTATCAAGAAATAAAAGGTACTATGTCTAGTGCGAATCCAAAAATTGATACTCTGGCATGCATTTCTATCTCAAGCTCGAGGTAATTGTAACTCGTCAATGTCACTTGATTCAATGACTGATAAATGACCTTCAATGTTCAACATATATGCTGGAAGATGACCAATTTACATTGCTACTCACCTTATAACTCTGGAACCATATATTCACATCTAGAGAGCCCTCATGCGTTCCTCCTAAATACAAAACTAGTAGATGGTTGGGTTTAACCTATGAAACCACTCCATGATCACTTAGTCAGATCTGGAAAGAATGTGAGCAGTTATCCTGTTTGTAGGCATTAAATTGGTAATACATAGCAGATGAGAACCTTCAGAGCAGTGATGAATTAAGTGTGACATTAGCATTACGTATAAGAAAGAAAGATGTGTCATCAATGTCGGAGGAATGACAAAGGGAGAGTGGAAAAGGATATTCAGAAGGCTTGTCCTATGCAATATGGGAACTGTAACTATAAATCTTCTTGGCGGTGATGGAGATATATCAGTAACATGGCTTTGTCTTCATGAATTTATAGTCTAATGGTTTAGGGAATGGACCCAATAAGTTGGGCATGCTTTTAAGAAGTATATCATGGTCGACCTTAGCCTCTTGACTGATTTGGGGATCATGATAGGGTATAGTTACCAGTTTCCAATACACAAATATAGAAGATTGCTCTACATTATGAGGGTTAGAGTTATGTTTGCGGTGAAAGGAGTCCTCGATTTGAAGGTTGTTATAGCAACTTTATTCCATCATTAACAAAGAATCCTAGAGCAGTCCTTTTATCAAGATACTGGTTACATTAAAATTGGAGTGCTCCCGTTTAAGGAAAAGTACTGCATATTTTGTAAGGAGATAAGGGTCAAAAGCATAATCCAAAGGTCTGATTTGGAGCTTTAAGTCCTATAGATGTTGAGCAAAAGGACAAAATTCTACATGTGATTACAAAACTGTTGGTTATGTTCGTATTCTTGTACTTACTCCTGGCTATTAATATGGTATAAGGAATGAACATGTTTACATATAAGCAAACAATATTTATGGGCTTCTGATTGTGATTCCAATAACATTTGCTCTCAAATTTCACGTTGGACGCATCTCTTAGTGGCAACACTAAAGACTAAATTTTGCAAGCATGTGGATAAGTACAAGATATATTGAAACCTTAGTCATGTACAACATACGAAATGTGTTTTCTTTAGGACGCTCATACAACATAAACACTTGTTGAAGGTCCTTGGAAGGCTCCAGAAGTTAATTTTGTTTCTAACCATGATAAGCTATCATCCACTAGTACTGCAGCCTGCTCACAAGACTTGGCATATGATGAAAGGGGTATGTCACATTCTTCTCACCTTGTTGCACTAGAAGATCACTCATATAACAATTATGATGAAGCTCTAGATGCAGATGAAAAGAAGGATCACATTTTTTATGATTTCCTTAAGGTTAAGAGACATATCATTGTAATCATTAATGAGTATTGCAGCCTGCTCACAAGACTTGGCATATGATGAAAGGAGTATATCACATTCTTCTCACCTTGTTGCACTAGAACATCACTCATAACAATTATGATGAAGCTCTAGATGCAGATGAAAAGAACGATCACATTTTTTCTGATTTCCTGAAGGTTAAGAGACCTATCAATGTAATCATTAATGAGATGGAATTTGAAAAGTCTCTTGAGGTTAAAAAACATTTGCAGCTTGAAAACAAAGGCCCTTTCCCTCTAGTTGAAGTTGATGGATATGACAATACAGTTCCAAGAAGAGAATTTGAAATGAATGGACTGCGTGAAGCTGGAAAGAGAAACTGAATCACTTTAGATCCCTGCATTATAATAAAAATAGACAATGAGCTATATATATAAAGATGAATTTTTTGAAAAATTTACTGCTACCTAATTGAGTTGTGAAGAGATACCTGATTTGAAAAGTGCTTGAAAAGAGAGAAAAATAGAGAGGAAGAGGAGCAGAGAAGATAAAAGGGGCAGAGAAGGAGTATGAAATAGAACTAAAGAAAAGAAAGAACTCAAAATTCAAAGACTAGGTAAGCCAACAAAGTAAATTTTTAATTTATTAGGGGATTGGTGTCTCCTTTCAGGTAGTTGCCTGAGAAAAGAACAAGCTGGAGCCTATACGAAGAGGGAGTGGGTGCTTCCAGCAAGTTGTAGCTTATAGAAGAAAATCAAGGTTGAAGGCTCATGTAGGTAGAAGCCTACAAAATTGATGTAAAAGAGGGAGTGGGTGCTTGTCTTTACATCGCAACAAAAATTCGTGGTTTTCTCCATTTATGAGTTTCCATTTATATCTGGTGTCTACATGTGTTGCTTGTGTGCTTGTAGTAGTTTTCACGATTAATTTCTAGATATCTACATAAATCTACTTATTGTTAAAGAAAATACTAAGAAATTGTTAAAAATAATTAAAATTGGCCATTGTTAAAAGATACAATTACTGATTCACGGCCCCTCTAAGTAATTTCCTAGTTTCCAACACATTTAAGATCAAGAGGCATACTGAAATCATGAATAGGAAGACTTGTTTTCATTTTAGACAACTAGGACATTAAAAATGAGACTATTGGGCCTGGAAGAGAGAACAAAAGCAAAAATCAACTAGCAAAATAAAAAATCAATAAACACAATTGAAGGTGAGACCATTTTCATAGTTTTAGACAACAATGTTTTATTTATTGTTTTAGTAGAAGAGGCATGCTTATATACTTCCAATGACAACATTAAATGGATCCTTAACTCTGGGGCATCTCATCATGTAATTCCATGCAAAGATAATTTTGTTACATATAAAATCAATGATTATAGCAAAGTGCATTTGGGAAAAAATCACTTATGTAATATTATTGGATTGGGATATGTCTGAATAAAGATGAAGAATAGATAAGACATCTTGCTAAAACATGTTAGGCATATTCAAAGATGCATACGAGTTTGATCTGTATGGGATGATTAGATGAAGGTTCCTCCACAAGCTTTGGAAAAGGTGGCTGGAAAACTAGTAAAAGGTCATTGGTCACGGCTAGAGGATTCGAGACAATAATCATGTTGAAATAGAGGGCAATGACGTAAATATTAAAGTGTGGTTGTTGTTGCAAAAGAATGGAACTTAGAAAATTTATGGTATAAGTGTTCAGGTCACATGAGCAAAAAGGCCCTAAAAATCCTTGTTGGCAAAAATTTGCCTCTAGGTTTGAAATCCTATCGACTTGATTTTTGTGAACATTGTATATATGGTAGGCAATAAATAGTTTCATTTATGAAAGGTGGCCTTGAAAGCAAAACAAATCTATTAGAATTGATGATGCATCCAAGAAGGTTGGGTTGTCACATTCATAAATGATGCATCTAAAAAGGTTTGGGCCTACCCATGAAAAGAAAAGGTAAGGTGGTTGAGATATTTCAAAAATGTCTTGTTGTTGTTGAAAGAGTGAGGAAAAGCTTTTTGGTAGAAGCAATAAGGACAAAATTGATTATTGGCTACAACCCTAGATAGTGGTATCCTTGAGGAAGTTTTTACTAGTAAGAAGGTGAACTATTCTCACTTGAAAGTTTTTTGGATGTGAAGCATTTGTACATATTCCCAAAGAGCATAGAACCAAGTTAGTTGATAAATCCATCAAATGTATTTTTCTGAAATATGTGGATGGCGAGTTTGGTTACTGTTTATGGGATCTGGTTAAACAAAATATGTTAGAAGCAAGGGTGAGTTAGAGATGTTTAGAAGGTATGCAAATGGTATGAAGCTCGAAGTTTGTAGAACAACAAAATAATATTCCACCATTACCAGAAACTATGCAAGTAATTCAAGAAAATGATAGACAACAAGAAGGAACCTTGCAACAACTTTTATAAGTGGACTAATCAGAAAACACACCACCACTGTCTACTAGACCTCAAAATCCCTCACAAAGATATCCACCCTTTTTATTTGATAAAGGTGAACTTGATTGTTTTAGGAGGCATGCAAAGTGGAGAATAACAAAGAGTGGAAGAAAGAAATGGACTCCCTGTCATAAAACAAAAGTTAGGAGTTAGTAAAGCTTCCAAAAGGAAGAAATGCCCTACAAAACAAATGGTATACATGATTAAACACGAGGGTGAAGGGGAGAAGGAAAGATATAAGGCAAGGTTGGTGGTGAAGAGATTTGCTCAAATAGAAGGTATTGACTTCACTATTTTTTTACCTGTTGTTAAGATGTCATCCATAAGAGTTATTCTTGGTCTTGTTGTTACTTTAGAATTGGAATGCAAATAGTTAGATGTAAAGACAACCTTCCCTCATGGAGAGTTGAAAGAAGAGATTCATATGGAGCATCCAGAAGGATTCAAAATAAAAGGTAAAAAGAACCCAGTTTGTAGGTTGAAGCACCTCTATGGGATAAAGCATGCACCCTGCCAATGGTACAAGAAATTTGATTCATTTATGTTGGAACATGGTTTTAAAAGACTAGAGGTTAATCATTATATGTACATTAGGAGACATGACTAGAAACGGTATATTATACCACTATTATATATGGATGACATGTTGATTGTTGGACATGATAAGAACACAACCAACAAGTTGAAGAAGGATTTGTGTCCTATTATCACAAAACGTAATAATTCCCAATGCAAATCCATAGTAGGAAACTTAGGTATCATGGAAAAAAGAGATTAACCACCAGTGTCACCTCAATAGCTTCTCTCCAACTATTTGGTGGCGGATGTTACTCCCCACAAGGGAGTTTTCAACAAACAAGGGCTCAAGGGCGATATAAGGTCTAATGGTTATGGAGGAAGGTCTTAGGTATGTGTTATATTATTTGCATGACTATCCCCACATGTTGTATGTTGCCCCAAGTATAGCAAGGAGGGCACCGTCATAAAAAAAAAGGGCAATATTTTAGGTCTGATTTGGTAGCTTTCGGTGATATTTTTGCTAAAAAGAGGTTTATTGGTGTACAGTGGTTTTGCCCATGGTTTTATAGTGTGGCTTAAGGAACTATGGTTGTATTCTAATATAAGGTAAATGGATTAATAGTTTGTGGATGATACATGATATATATTGTATAATTTATTGTACAAAAGGATATACTAAAAAAATCTTGCTAGTTTTCCCGGTGTTTATTTCAAGGATAAAATATTTGTGTTAATATGTGTGTTTTCCATTGCATCTTTTCTGTATTGTTAAGAATATATTTGCAACAATTAATTGTACAAGGTTAAAAATGACATTTGGTATCAGAGTAATTTTGGCTTTAAGGGGATGCCTTTGTGGCTAAGGGGTTTTGGCGCAACTTGTGGTAGACTTCATTATAGTGGGAGATATGTTGAAGTAATTCTTATGGTGAAAGGAAATGGCAAGAAATTCAAAGATAGAGATTGATAAATTCAATGAGCATAGTTTTTAGTTATGGAATGCTCACAATGGAAGATTTGTTGGCAAATATAGATAAGTGGATAATTGTGGATCTAGGTCTTGCACCGACATGGATATCAACAAAATACTAGACCAGGTTCGATTGAAAGGAAAAGAGTACAAAACGATTGTACCTCTTAGATTCATTATTACTAAAAGTTTCAAGGGAAGCTACAACAAAGGCTTTGCGGAACAAGTTAAGGGCTTTATATTGATCCAAGTCCTTGGTGAACACATTGTTCTTATAGAAAAAGTTGTATAACCTAAAAGATGAAGGATGGAGACTCAATGATAGAGCATTTGAATGCCTTCAATATTGTGGTAAGTTAGCTACTATATGTTGATATTAAAATTTCAGATAAGTGCATCAGTTTGTTATCTTCTAAACCAAACTTGTGGGATAGTCTAGTTGTTTCCAAAGGTAGTAATGCAAATACTTTTAATTTTTGATGAAATAATATCACCCCTTTTATCAAAGGAGATGAGATGGAAAAATGTGGAAATTCTAAGCACATATGCCTTTTTTGTAATAGGACGCTCCCAAAACAAAAATAGAAATAAGCCCTCAAGTGGGAGATCTATATCAAAGGGAAGGCTTGTAAAGGTATGTTGTGTTGAAAATAGCAACAAGAAATGCTAAAAATAGCATTGCTATAGATAGCATTTCGGGATACATTCCAATTTTAATTAGTCCCTGAATTAAAATTGAGAATTCAAATTCGAATTTGATCTCAATAGTTGTTTGTAAAATAATTAATTAATTCATCTTGAGTTAATTAGTTGGAGAAAATCAAACATGAAGTCTATGTGAAGACATGCAACAGTTATCCCTTTGATTGAGGAAGTTATCCCTTAATTAAGGAGATCAGGGTGAATTGTACTTTGAGTTGTAATTAGTTAGCTCAGTTAACTAAGTTAAGTCCAGTTAAATTAGTTCCAACCATTGGTGGAACCGATTGTGAGTTTAGTTATTCAAGGCATACATGCATGCAACTAGTGTACTTCAGATAACTGAATATTCTCTCATAAATAGCTCATGCATGTCAGTTCAGACAGAGACCCAGTTGAGATCAAAGGATGGGACAGTGTACTATCAGTTGCAGGAATATTACCATGAGGATATCTCTTGCATGCAGAAGGAATTCTTTCCTTGAGGATTGCGCAGTTATTTCAGAGGTTATTGAGCAGTGTGTGAGGTAATTACACAGGTGGCAGCTTGAGGACTCAGGAGAAACTGCGCAAGGAAATAGGAGGCTTGGAGGACTGAAGGAAGGCATATGTGTTGTCTATTCTATCTATGAGCAGCAGGGAGAGATTGTACTGAGAGTTGGATAGCTTGTGAGCTAAAGCTTTGTGTAATCCTGAAATATTTCCACTTGTATGATAATACAGATAGCGGGGTTTTTAGTTGAGGCTTTCCCCAGATTATTCTCCTGTGTTCATGTGTGATTGATTTTTTCTTCATCTGTTATATGTGTTCTATTTTATCTTGCTCAAAATCTGTTAAGCTTCCACAAGTTTGTTTGTAGAAGTAGATCAAGTATTTTGGTTTAGTTACATTGCATTATCAGGTAATCTACAGTGAGAATTTCTACATGGTATCAGAGCAAAGGTGATCAAAGTGGAGAACAGTATACAAAGAAGGGAGAAGTTCGAAGTTTGAAGTTCTTGATTGTAGGTACAAAATCGATTTCTTATCACATCTCAAAGTTCACCAGTGGCGTTCAATGGCTTGAGACTCGAGTATGCCTTGGATGGCAGCTCGAATTACATAGCCTGGAAGGATCGCATGGAAGTGGTATTAGAGGACAACAAGTTGAAGGACTTCATTGATCAAGAAGTCCCCAATCCAGCAGCAGCTAGTGCCCAAGAATTGGTGGAATGGAAGAAACGTGTGGCGAAAGCGAGGAGGATTATTTTGGAGGGAGTTCGAGACCATATTGTCTCGAGTCTCCATGGGAAGGAGACACCATTTTCAATGTGGAAGACATTGAAGGATCTATATCAGAACAGCAATGATCAGAGGAAAGACAAGCTTCGGAAAATCAAGTGTGAAAAGGGCGACACGATCTCTACATATCTGAACAAGATCACCACCTGCAGAGATGAGCTTGGAAGTGTAGGAATCACGACAGCTAATGATGATATGGTGAGTCTTGCTCTCCTCGGTCTTCCTAAGCGCTGGCATAGCTACCAAGACTCAATGAATGGAAGAGAGAAACTACGAAATTGGGAACGACCGTGGTCGGATCTGACGCAGGAGGAGATCGGGGGAAGCACCAGAGATGGTTCTTCATCAAAGCATGATGATGAAGAAAATCTAACCTTAGCAAGTAAGGCGAGGAAAGGGAAAGGGAAGGCTTCCCATTCCAAATCGAGTTCTTCCCATGGTGGGAAGAAGATTGACAAATCTAAAGTGCAATGCTTTAATTGTCATGAGGTGGGCCATTATGCAACAAATTGTCCACAGAAGAAATCCAAGACGGGATCCTCGAAAGGATCAAATTGTGAGGCACTGGCCTCACAGTTTGAATTGGATTTTACCCTCATTGCACGCATGGTTTCATCAATGGTGGGTTGTGTTTGATACTTGGACATTGGAGCCTCATTCCACATGACCGGCGACAAGAGTTTATTCAATACCTTGGAGGAGAAGGACCTCGAGATGCGCATGGAGATGAGCGATGATGGAAAGTACTGTATTTCAGGTGAAGGCACGGTTGTGTTTTAGAGGGAGCATGGAGTTCCTTTCACCCTGACTGATGTAAAGTATGTGCCTGGACTGAAAAAGAACCTGGTATCCGTCGCAACGTTGGAAGACAAAGGCTATGATGTAGTCTTTAGTAAAGGAAAGGCGTTCCTAAGACACATCACCACGAGTCCGACCAAGAGGATTGGGATTCGAGTAAAGAATCTCTACAAGCTGGAGGTAGATGACTATGCTGCATTAAGTTCCAAAGCAGAGTTGGTGCAAAGCCAAGATATTGGCGAGTTATGGCATAGAAGATTGGGCCACTTGCATCATGGGGCCTTGAAGATCATGTAGCAGATCTCTACCAGACTTCCCAAAGGTAAACTTGAGCAAGTAGATACATGCAAAGGTTGTACCTTGGGTAAGTATGAAAAATCTTCCTTTCATGATCGAGACAGTCAAGTTGAAGCAATCTTGGAACGAGTACATATAGATGTGTGTGGACCATTCTCGACAGCCTCCAAACGTTAAACAAAGGTACTATGTGATTTTTATTGATGATTTTTCTCGTAGATGCTGGATCTATTTCATGTAGAAGAAGGATCAAACCTTCTCAAGGTTTTGTGAGTTCAAAGCCTTGGTTGAGAAAGAATCTGGAAAGAGCGAAATGACAATGGTGGAGAGTATGTCTCTTAAGAGTTTAAGGACTTTTGTGCAGGAGAAGGAATTAAACGAGAGTTGACAGCACCTCATAACCCACAGCAGAATGGAGTGGTCAAGAGGAAGAACAGAACGATTGTGGGAGCATCTCGGGCGATGTTGCATGACCAAGGCCTACCACTTCACTTGTGGGCTGAGGCATGCAACACAGCGGTTTACTTGCAGAATAGAACCCGCACCGCATACTTGGGATGAAGACACCAGAGGAGGTTTTCTCTGGGAAGAGACCAGATGTGGGTCACTTCAGGATCTTTGGCTCATCGGTTTATTGCCATGTGACCAAGGATGCCCGGAAGAAGCTAGAGCCAACAGCAGAGTTGGGGATACTTGTGAGGTACACTGATACTCCCCACAACTATCGAGTGTATTTGCCTACCAGTCAGAGGGCAGTGGTTCACAAAGATCTTAAGTTCGATGAGCTGAAGGCCATGCGAGTTTCCCTTGAGAGGGAGCTCAAGTTGCATCCAGAGGAGGAACTTTTGGTTCCTAAGGAGGAGGAGCCTCAGACTGATGCGGAGCAGCGGCATGCAGAGGATCCAAGAGTGGAGACATCCACTCATGCAGAGTCTTCCAGAGATGGGCGGAAACACTCAAGGGAAGCTGACAGATTGTTGATCGATGCAAGAGAGAACATGGGAGAGCCATCTTCTCAGCGCAGACAGAGGAGGTCACCTGAGCGGTACATTGGTTACATGGCCCTTGTTGGGGAATGTATAGAGACCGAACCACCTTCCTTTGAGGAAATAGTGCAGCAACCAATTTGGGTTGATGCTATGGTGGAGGAGTATGACCCCATAGTTCGGAACAGTGTTTAGGATGTTGTTCCAAGAACGGAGAACAAGTCAGTGTTGAGTTCCCATTGGCTTTACAAGGTAAAGCAAGCAGCTGATGGTAGTGTGGAGAAACATAAGGCAAGGTTTGTTGCCCGTGGTTTCTCACAGGTCGAGGGGATTGATTATGATGAGACTTTTGTTCCTGTAGCAAGGTACTCATCTATCATATCGATGTTGGCACTATCAGCATAGATGGGTTGGAAGATCCATCAGATGGATGTGAACAGTGCATTCCTCAATGGCAAGATTGAGGAAGAGGTGTACATAAAGCAGCCGAAAGGATTTGAAATCTTCGATTGTGAGTCGCATGTGTGCCGACGCAAGAGAGCTTTGTACGGGCTAAAGCAAACACCTCATGCTTAGTACACCAGGATCGACAACTACTTCACCGGGTTAGGCTTCACAAAGAGTGAAGCAGATGCGAACTTATACCACATCATGGTGGAAGGTAAGCAGTTGATCATTGTTCTTTATGTTGATAATCTGATATTGACAGGTGATGATCAGTTAATCATGTCTTGCAAGGAGAACCTTGCAAGAGAGTTCGAGATGAAAGACATGGGTCTCATGCACTACTTTCTAGGCATGGAAGTGTGGCAAAAGGATGGGGAAGTGTTTGTGTCTCAAGGCAAGTATGCCATTGAGATACTAAGGAAATTTCACATGGAGAAGTGCAAGCCCATGCAGACTCCTCTAGCAGGTAACTGGAGGAAGGAGGATGCTACTTCAGGTGAGGTAGTAGCTGCTACTGTGTATCGGCAGCTTGTGGGTTCATCGATGCATTTAGTGAACACACGACCAGATTTGTGCTTTGCGGTGAACCAGCTAAGTCAAGCAATGGTTCAGCCTACCAAGCTGTTTTGGAAGGCAGCTAAGCATGTGCTGAGATACCTCAGAGGCACATCTCAGTATGGATTATGGTACAGACGGACAGATGGAGTGAAGCTTCAGAGCTTCACAGATGCAGATTGGGCAGGGAGTCCATTAGATCGGAAGAGCACTTTAGGAGGAATTTTCAACCTTGGTTTAGCTGCAGTTTCTTGGTACATCAAGAAACAAAGGTTAGTTGCACTTAGCTCAGCAGAGGTTGAATACATGGCTGCAAGCCAGGCAACATGTGAGGCCATTTGGATGCGGAAAATTCTAGTTGGGTTGTTTGATCAGAGGATGGATCCAACTGTGATCTATTGCGATAATCAGAGTTGTATCAAACTCTTTGAGAATCCAGTATTTCATGACAGGTCCAAGCACATTGATATCTGGTATCATCATCTTCAAGACTATGTGGTGAAGAGGATCATGTTGTTGCAGTATGTTTCGATCGAGGAGCAGGATGAAAACATTTTGACTAAGGCATTGTCAAAATGCAAATTCGAGTTCCACAGAGACAAGATCGGGGTGACAGATAATCCCTTTCTTGTTGAGAGGGAGTGTTGAAAATAGCAACAAGAAATGCTAAAAATAACATTGCTATAGATAGCATTTCGAGATACATTCCAATTTTAATTAGTCTCTAAATTAAAATTGAGAATTCAAATTTGAATTTGATCTCAGAAGTTGTTTGTAAAATAATTAATTAATTCATCTTGAGTTAATTAGTTGGAGAAAATCAAACATGAAGTCTATGTGAAGACATGCAACAGTTATCCCTTTGATTGAGGAAGTTATCTCTTAATTAAGGAGATCATGATGAGTTGTACTTTGATTTGTAATTAGTTAGCTCAGTTAACTGAGTTAAGTCCGATTACATTAGTTCCAATAGTTTGTGGAACTGATTGTGAGTTCAGTTAGTCAATGCATGCACGCATGCAACTAGTGTACTTCAGATAACTAAATATTCTCTCATAAATAACTCATGCATGTCAGTTTAGACAGAGACCCAGTTGAGATCAAAGGATGGGACAGTGTACTATCAATTGTAGGAATATTTCCTTGAGGATATCTCTTGGATACAGAAGGAATTCTTTCCTTGAGGATTGCACAGTGATTTCAGAGGTTAGTGAGGAATGTGTGAGGTAATTACACACAGGTGGCAGCTTGAGGAACCAGGAGAAACTGCGCAAGGAAATAGGAGGCTTGGAGGACTGAAGGAAGGCATATGTGTTGTATATTCTGTCTATAAGCAACAGGGAGTGATTGTACTGAGCGCTGGATAGCTTGTGAGCTAAAGCTTTGTGTAATCTTGAGATATTTCCACTTGTATGATAATACAGATGGCGTGGTTTTTAGTTGAGGCTTTTCCCAGAGTATTCTTCTGTGTTCATGTGTGATTGATTTCTTCTTCATCTGTTATATGTGTTCCATTTGATCTTGCTCAAAATCGATTAAGCTTCCACAAGTTTGTTTGTAGAAGTAGATCAAGTATTTTGCTTTAGTTACATTGCATTATCAGGTGATCTATAGTGAGAATTTCTAAATGTTGGAGATGTGGAAAAAAAAAGTGCACTACAAGAAATATTGTAAATCCAAAATTATTGAGAAAGGGAAGGAATTTGAAGATGCTCCTTTTATTGAAGCAAAAAAATCCTCGAATGGAGGGGATGTGTACCTAGCTTCTTCAAGTACATGTGTAGATCATGAGGCATGGATGGTCAACTCTGGTTAATCGTTTCATATGACTCCTCACAAAGAGTGACTTTGTGAGTATGAAAGATATGATGATGGTGGTGTTTTCCTAGGAGATGACTTTACAACCATAATCATAGGATGAGGAAAAGTGAAGTTGAAGTTCATGGGTGGAAGATATACAACATTCATTAGCGTTCTGCACATCACAGTATTGCACATAAATTTGATTTCTATAAGCAAGATGAGCAATTGATCCAAAATGGATTCAGTAAAGCCTCCAAATCAAAAGTCTTCAAATAAAAATGAAAGTGGAATCATGTTGAAGTGCTCGTTAATACAAAGCGAACGGTGCAAACAGTGTGTAAATCCGAGTTCGAATGAAGAAATTAGATCCAATTAAAAGATTTAGGCCAAAAAGTCAATGCCTACGTCAACAAGACATGTGGCAACCCAAGAAAGAGTCACAGGTTCTTGATGACGTCAGGCAGAAGGTGATGTGGCAGTGTTCGATTAGTTCATACCACAGGTGATTGGATCAGCGAACAAGAGCAGAGATAGTCCGATCAAAGGAGATCGACACATATCGCATCGAAACATGCAAGCAGGTTATCCTGGAAAAGGGACGCGATGAAATTATGCAAAAGAAGTTCAACTCCCTTGAATTCCGGCAGGGAAGCAGTAAGTGGTTTATCGCGTGCCAAGGCAGGAATCAGTTTTTCAGAAATCTACGCGATTCCACTTAGCGGTCGACACGTAGCATCCTGAAACCACTTTCTCGCGTGCCTTTGGGGAATTAGCAGACGTGCTAGTTGGAGCGTGAGATCGCACAACAGCCGTTGGATCCCACAGGACAGATCAACGGTGCGAAACATCCGGATTAGTTGATGAGCGAGACATGATAGCCGTAAGATTGTTTGATCTCGAGATCAGCGCGGGAAAAGGATGGACGGTCGGCATCAACTCCATGCCCGTCGGTCCTTTGGTTTATCCTCTGTTTTTAGTGAAATCGTATTATTTCATGATTATCGCAGTTTGTAACTATATGTGGTATATTAATACCATAACACAGAAAAGAGTAGACAGGGAGTTGAGAGTGTAGTTTTGAGCCGTTCCAGGGGGTTTGGAGTTCATAGTGGCCAAGTATGGTCGAGTATATACTCGTTTTGACTCGAAAACTTGAACTGAATAGAGTGGTGAGATCCATTTTCGTGTTTGAGACTCTGTTTTTGAGCTCACACCTGTAACAGCAATTTGAAGGCATAATAGAGAGGTCAGCACCGAAAGCAAAAGGACTAGGAGACGTAGCCAAGAAGTTTGGTGAACTCCTTTATTAAATTTGATTGTGTTGATGGTTTGAATGTGTTTTCTAATTGTTTAAGTGTTTATGTTAATTGCAATCTTTTTGATCCATTACGCTAAGTAACATAGCCAACTTCACACATAGTCTATAATACCTTTTTCATTAACGGATCAATGAAAATTGTAACAATCAAGACATTACAGGTGGATGGGTTTTCTATAGCAATTTCATCTTGTTATCAAATATAAGAAGGGCATACATAATAAGGTTGCAAACATCCACAATACTTAAGCATAATTCAGTAATTCATGAAAGTTACATTGAACAATATGCTCAAGACACAGATTTTAAGGATGTATATGCAACTTTAAGTCATGGCAAGTAGGTAGAAAAAATGGATTATACATAAAGGACAAACTCTTATATCATTTGGGAAAGTTATGCATTCCACAAACTGAAAGAGTTAACATAATTCGAGAAGCACATACTTCTCTCATATCAGGGCATTTTGGTGTAAGTAAAACAGTTGCACAATTACAAAGATTCTGTTATTGGGCACGAATGAATGAGACACTTTCTAGATATATTAAGGGATGTACTATGTGTGCTACAAGCAAGCCAAGTAATAGAAAATTAGGGTTGTATATTCCACTTCCAATTCCTTCTTATCCTTGGGAAAGTGTTTCCATGGATTTTGTTGGGGGATTGCCGAAGTCTAGAAAGGGTCATGATTATTTGTATGTAGTTGTAGATAGGTTCAATAAGATGTGTATTTTGACACCATGTAATAAACAGGTCACAATTGAACAAACTGCAAAGTTGTTCTCTCAAAATGTATGGATTCATTTTGGGTTACTCACTTCTATTGTATCCGATTGAAATTCTCGATTTGTTGGGAAATTTTGGTCAAGTCTATGGGAGTTAATGGACACAAGGTTAAAGAAGAGCACGGCATTTCATCCACAAATGGTCAACAGGACAGTGATACAGTTGCTTCGAGGATATTTCAACAAGCATCCCAAACTTTGGGATGAGCATTTGTGTTATGTGCAGCATGCTTTCAACCATGCAAAACATTCTTCGACTCAGAGATCTTCTTTTGAGACTTGTTTTGGTTTTATACCAAAGTCTCCCTTGATTTTGTCTTTGGTAAAGACATAGCAGTTGATAGACACAGTGATGTGGACAAAGCAACCAAGATCAATGAAAAAATCCTGGAAATTCACCAGGCAGTATAGGAACAACTAGAAAGAAGCCAAGCAAAGTATAAGGCGCGACATGACAAACATCGACTTGTTGAACATAGTTTTCAAGTTGATGATCAAGTCTGGTTGTATATCAGCAAAGAAAGACTGCAAGGGGGAGGGGTAAAAAGTTAAAACCAATTAGATATGGTCCTTCCAAAATACTTCATAAAATTGGTGAAAATGCTTTCCGCCTAGATCTACCAACCTACATGCAAATATACTCTGTCGTAAATGTTGAAAACTTGCCATTATATGAACCTTCATTGATTGAAGATCTCGAAGAGCAAGTTCAACTACCTTCCATTGAGGATCTGTTGCTCGAGTATCTCAATGAGTTATAGGAGGACATAGTTCTTGACAAGAGGATAAGAATTTCGCAATGAGGGAACGTTGAGTATCTTTGAGTTGGACCCAAAGGCACAAATCCAAGTAAAGTACGATGTATAGAAATTGGAAAAGTGAAGGAACTTTATCCTCACTTACTCGATAGCTAAAACCAAGTTTTGGTGGACCAAAAGCTTCTAGCGGGGAGGAGTGATCCAAAATGGATTCAATAAAGCCTCCAGATCAAAAGTCTTCAAATACAGATGAAAGTGGAATCATGTTGAAGTGCTCGTTAATATGAAGCCAACGATGAAAACAGTGTGTAAATCCGAGTTTAAATGAAGAAATTAGAGCCAATTAAAAATTTAGGCCAAAAAGTCAATGCCTACGTCAGCAGGACATGTGGCAACCCAGGAAAGAGTCACAGGTTCTTAATGACGTCAGCGCAGAAAGTGATGTGGTAGTCTACAATTGGTTCATGCCACAGGTGATGGGATCAACGAACAAGAGCGGAGATCATCCGATCAAAGGAGATCGATGCATATCATGTCGAAACATGCAAGCAGGTTATCCTGGAAAACGAATGCGATGAAATTATGCAAAAGAATTTAAACTCCCTTGAGTTCCAGCAGGGAAGCAGTGAGTGGTTTATCTCTTGAAGGAAACGGTTTTTCAGAAATTTACGCGATTCCACTCAGCAATCAACGCATAGCATCCTGAAACCGCTTTCTTGCGTGCCTTCGGGGAATTAGCAAACGTGTTAGTTGGAGCGCGAGATTGTGCGAAAACCGTCGGATCCCACAGGACAGATCAACGATGTGGAACGTCCGGATTAATTGATGAGTGAGACGCGATAGCCATCAGATTGTTTGATCTCGAGATCGACGCTGGGAAAAGGTCGAACGGTCGGGGTCAACTCCACACCTACCGGTCCTTTGGTTTATCCTCTGTTTTTAGTGAAATCGTATTGTTTCACGATTATCGCAATTTGTAACTACATGTGGTATATTAATACCATAACACATAAAAGAGTAGACAGGGAGTTGAGAGTGTAGTTTTGAGCCGTTCTAGGGGGTTTGGAGTTCATAGTGGCCAAGTACGGTTGAGTATATACTCGTTTTGACTAGAAAACTTGAACTGAACAGAGTGGTGAGATCCATTTTCGTGTTTGAGACTCTGTTTCTGAGCTCACACCTGTAACAGCAATTTGAAGGCATTATAGAGAGGTCAACACCGAAAGCGAAAGGACCAGGAGACGTAGCCAAGAAGTTTGGTGAACACCTTTATTAAATTTGATTATGTTGATGGTTTGAATGTGTTTTCTAATTGTTTAAGTGTCTATGTTAATTGCAATCTATTTGATCCATTACACTAAGTAACATAGCCAACTTCACACATAGTCTATAATACCTTTTTCATTAACTGATCAGCGATGCATGTGTAAAAACAATGTTTGAAAAAGATACTTAGATATGGTTCAAGGGGAAATTTTATTGCTTAGGGGAGTTTCGAGTGGAACTCTGTATAACTATTGGGAAGCATTGTTAGTGATGGGTGTAACATTTCTATTGTTCGTAAGAGCGGATTTGAATGAAAAACTCCTACAATCTTTGGAGAAAATACTATGTTGTGGCATCAAAGACTAGGAAATATCAGAGAGAAGGGCCTTCAAGTACTACAAAGTAATGATATCGTAGAAAATATGTCAAATTTCTCTTTAGATTTTGATTTTTGTGAACATTGTTTATTTGGGAAGCGGAATCAGGTAAGATTCTCCTCCAGTACTAGGAGGTCAGAGGGACTATTATAGTTGGTGGTCCGCAAGTATGTGTTTGCACCTATGTTGGTTCCATCACTAAGAAAATCCATGTCCCATTTCTCATTCTTATCATTAGAGACAAAATCCATTATAGTATTATAATGGACCATATTCAATGTTAGGGGCACAAAAATAATTGACACACCTTGCCTTCCAATGTCTTTATATTTATGCCTTCATCCTTATTAAGTGCTTCCAACAACCAAGGGGAAAGACATTTCACAATTAGACCCATCAATCCATAAGTGCATATGATAATAATGAATATGGAGTCTTGAAAAATATGCAACAAGAAATGTTAAATTTAGAATGTGTTAAAAATAGGACTCCTAAAAATAGCATGTCTAAAAATAGCAGATTGGCCAGTGAGGTCATTGACCACCTTGGATGAGAGGTAAAACTGCTAAAAATAGAAATTCATAAAAATAGCATTTCTAGGTCTCTTCCTATTTATAGCAGTCCCTGTTCTATTTATAGAAAGTAAAAACGAATTTGGTCTTAACAGCGGTTTAAAATATTAATTAATTAATCTCCATGAGTTAATTAGTTAAGGAAAAACAAACTTGAAGTCTATGTGAGGACATGCAATAGTTTATCTATTAATTGGTGAATTTATCCATCAATTAAAGAGATAAGGATGAGTTGTAATTAGTTGGCTCAGTTAACTGAGTCAAGTCCAGTTAGATTAATTTAACAAGTTGTTAAATTAATGAGATTTAGTTTGTTAATGCTTGCATGCATGTAATAACTGGTATTTTCAGATAATTGAATATTATAGCTTAAATAACTCATGCATGTCAGTTCAAACAAAGACCCAGTTGAGATCAGAGAAAGGAAAGTGTACTATCAGTTGAATGAATATTTTTCTTATAAAGGAAGCTCATTCATGATGAGGATTTATCTCCTTCAGGTTTGTGCAGTTATTTCAGAGGTCAATGTTGTGTGTGAAGTGAAAATCACACAGGTTGCAGCTAGAGGACCCAGAAAAAATTGTGCATAGAAATAGGAGGTTTGGAGGGCAGAGGAGAAGGTTTGTGAGAATCCTTTGACTGTCTATGAGCAGCAGAGGGGTTGTACTGAGAGCTGGATAGCTTCCGAGCTAAGGCTTTGTGTAATCCAGACTATATTTCCACTTGTATGATAATATAGAGATGGGGTTTTAGGCAGGTGCTTTCCCCGGGTAAATTCTTTTGTGTTATGTGTGATTGGTTCCTTCTTATCAGTTATATGTGTTCTTATTGATGTTGCTCATGGTTGATTAAGCTTCTACTAAATTGTTTGTAGAAGTAGATCAGGTGTTTTGCTTTAGTACATTGCATTACTAGGGGATCTACAGGTGGGAAATTTCTACATGGTATCAAAACTAGCTGATTTGTAGAAAATGTTCTACATGGTATCAAAGCTAGCTGATTTGTAGAAAAATTCTACAAAAATTCTACATGGTATCGGAGCACAGGTGATCAAGGAGAGAACAATATACTAAGAGGAGATTTCAAAGTTTTGAGTTTTGGGCCGAGAGTTTGCAGAGCTGATCTGAAAATTTATGTACAAAATTTTCAGAAATAAATAGCAGAATTGGATTCCTTGTGGAAAAATACCCAAAATCAAAAAAAAAATCGGCTAAATCGAAATTTGGATGAGGGAGATAACGCTGATTTAAAATCAGTGCTTTTTCTTGAAAATTTCGTGATGGCGGGAAAGTGGAAATAGATTGGTGTGCTAGCTAAGAACTTGTATGCACTTGAGGTACAAGATGCATGCAAAGCCTTGAGGAGCAAAGCAAAGGTTAGATACTTGGTGGTTGAGAGGGAAAGTAAATTACCTCTCAACATGCAGAGCCAGGAGAAGTCTCAGACAATTGTGGAGGAGCCACGATTGGTGCAGCAGCTTCAGGAGGTTGTGGACCAGCCACAACAGGGGAAGTAGAGTGGAGATCGAGTAAATACATCTACTCATGCAGAGACCTCCAGTAGGGGGAAACTTCGAGCCAGGTGGGTAGAGGGATCACATGCAGCCATACCTCCAAGTAGGAGGTGGAGTGATATAGAGTGATCGTCCCAAGGAGGAGGGGCAAGATCCTTGAGATACCTAACTTCTTGGATGAAACCTTGCTACAGGAGCCCCGATGTGGAGTAGCAGGAACTAACTGATTGGGTAGAGACAGATGCGGATGGAGCGGCAGAGAGAGCGACAGTGCAGGGAATCCCAGGACAACGCATAGCTAGCAAGTTGCAACAATGCGAGAGGCACAAATGTTTTGCATAGTGCTAGGTGGCACAGAGAGGTGTGCAATGGTGCGAGATGCATGGAGATGTTGCAGTGACGCAGATGTCAGAGAGGGAGCACTTGTCAGCGACAGGTAGAGTTTCAGCATCAGAATATGTTCCTAGCCCAACAGAGTGGTCAGTTGGGAGTGTTTTTGTTCCAAGTGTTGTCGAAGCAAGTGGACCGGATAGATGTGTTGCATTCAAAACATTCCAGAGTTACAGGATTTGGTTCGAGAGGAAGCCTTTCTTGTTGAGAGGGAGTGTTGAAAAATGTGCAACAAGAAATGTTAAATTTAAAATGTGTTAAAAATAGGACTCCTAAAAATAGCATATCTAAAAATAGCAGTTTGGTCAGTGAGGTCATTGGCCACCTTGAGTGAGAGGTGAAACTGCTAAAAATAGAAAGTTCTAAAAATAGCATTTATGGGTCCCTTCCTATTTATAGTAGTCCTCGGTCTATCTATAGGAAGTAAACGAATTTGGTCTTAACAACAGTTTAAAATATTAATTAATTAATCTCCATGAGTTAATTAGCTAAGGAAAAACAAACTTGAAGTCTATGTGAGGACATGCAACAGCTTATCTATTAATTGGTGAATTTATCCATCAGTTAAAGAGATAAGGATGAGTTGTAATTAGTTGGCTCAGTTAACTCAGTCAAGTCCAGTTAGATTAATTTAACAAGTTGTTAAATTAATGAGATTCAATTTGTTAATGTTTGCATGCATGTAACAACTAATATTTTCAAATAACTGAATATCTATGTTGCAGGAAATATGGTATAGAGGTCTGTTTCCGTACGGAAACAGGTACGAAACACGGAAACGCGTTTGGTACGGCCATGAAACGTGTTTCCGGTCGTACTGCCAGGAAACGCATTTCACGACCGTACGACCCACGTTTCCTCATTAACTTGTGTTTTTTTTAATTTTCTTTTTTAATTTGTTTTTTAATTTACTTTTAGGGTATGTTAGTGACTTCTTGTTGCTTCTAGATGTGTGTCTAAAGTTATAAAAGTGAATTTTTGCCCTAGTGTCGATATGCAATTCATCAGGAAGTTTGAAAAATATGCAGTTCATGGCAATGTTAAATTCTTAAAGTAAAAGTGATATTCTCCTTTATTTTTCATTTTCATCCTTTTACTTAAATTTTTAACATTTCCATGAAATGACTCAGGATGTTTGAGAGTGGTTTCGCCCTCATTGGATTTCATATGAAAAAAGTAGAATTTTAGATCTCACTCAAAATCCAGCAGACTTATTTGTTTTTCAAGATTTAAGGATTGGAAAGATTGCAATGTTTCCATTGGATTTTATCATGTACTAGGGTATGGAACTTGTATTTAATCAAGAGAACCAAGCCCTATATGCAGGGGAAACTCCCAATAATCAAGATCATGTAGGGTACTAAGGTATGAAATGTGTATTTAATCAAGAGCACTAAGGTCGTTCGACTATGTAGGAGGAGACTCCCAATACAACAGTGGTCCTTCTAAAGAATGGGATGTGAATGCAGAAAATCCTAATTTGGATTTCTCTCTTGTAGCCTTATAGTCTTTATTGTATTTGCAGCCTCATATATTAATATAAATAAAGGCTAATTTTGAGATTTAGATATATAATAAAGGTTGCTTTTGGATATTCCGATATTTTTATTTTCATTATGTGATCATTCATGAGTAAATGTGATGTAAATTAAATATTAATGTTTAAGTGTAATAAATTATAATGTATCATTTATGCTTTATAATTGCACATATATATATTCGTGTTTCCCCGTTTCCAAAATTTGGGGAGGTCGCATTTCGGAAACTCATACCCGTTTCCCCGTTTCGTGCAACTTCGCTGAATATTATAGCTTAAATAACTCATGCATGTCAGTTTAGACAAAGACCTAGTTGAGATCAGAGAAGGGACAGTGTACTATCAATTGGATGAATATTTTTCTTATAAAGGAAGCTCATCCATGATGAGGATTTATCTCCTTCAGGTTTGTGTAGTTATTTCAAAGGTCAGTGTTGTGTGTGAGGTGAGAATCACACAGGTTGCAGCTGGAGGAACCAAGAAAAATTGTGCATAGAAATAGGAGGCTTGGAGGGCAGAGGAGAAGGTTTGTGAGAAGTTTTTCACTGGCTATGAGCAGCATAGAGATTGTACTGAGAGCTGGATAGTTTCCGAGCTAAGGCTTTGTGTAATCCGGACTATATTTCCACTTGTATGATAATACAGAGATTGGGTTTTAAGCAGATGCTTTCCCGAGTAAATCCTTCTGTGTTATGTGTGATTGATTCCTTCTTATCGATTATGTGTTCTTATTGATGTTGCTCATGGTTGATTAAGCTTCTGCTAGATTGTTTGTAGAAGTAGATCAAGTGTTATTGCTTTAGTACATTGCATTACCAGGGGATCTACAGGTGGGAAATTTCTACATGGTATCAAAACTCGTTGATTTGTAGAAAAAGTTCAACATGGTATCAGAGCTAGCTAATTTGTAGAAAAAATTTACAAAAATTCTACATGGAGTACGCAAAACTTAAGGAAGATGGTCATAGCCATGGTACTAGTTAAAGGAGGTTCAACTTCTCTCTAAGTATTATAATGAGAAGAGTGAACAATCATGAAGACATGAGTTAACCCTTACCTTAGCTTGCTCTTTTTACCCCTTTGGTGCACCTTTTACTTTAATGATTTATCTTTCTTTCTTGTATAACTTAGGATGCCCAACTTGCTTTAAGCATTTTCAATACCCATTAAAGATGGAGTAGTTTCCCACTTATTGGGGTTGAGACAACCAAAATGTTCCTTTATGATAGTGCATGAGATGCTACAGAACTGGGTGATTGCTAATGAAGGGGCAAAATTCATGCTAGGATTTGGCCCATGTGCTTTCTATGTCCCAACCATCTTTTTCATTTTTCCTTCTTTGTTTGTACCTTTATTTTTCTTGTGGCTACATCAATCTCTTAGGGAATGTTTTAATTTTGGACCCTTACTTAGGGTTGTCAATACTAATGACAAATGACAATTAACCCAATGAATGGATGTGGATAATAAGGAAGGTGTTAAGTGTGGATTACAATGCGCGTGATATTTCGTTTAGTGCCTCCTATTAGTGCCCCTCCCAAAGGAAGAACCTTAAGGGAGGTGAAGCATAAGACTAGGGGCAAAGGATAACCTCCCCAGTGAAACATATGAACAAGGTTACAATCAAGAGCAACCAATTATCCAGCTTGGCTTGTGAACTATATTAGTATTCCCCAAAACATTAAATGAAATAAGATGATTATAAAATGGATATTGTACCTTGCAATAGATTATCAACCTTCCTCCAAGACATATGCCAAATGCGAGTGCATTGACCAAAGTAGAGGTGGAAAGCTTTGATGTAAATCTATTTGTGTCATCATAGGGTTGTTATCTGGTCATTTTAACACTAGGAAAAACAATTCTCCTGTGGGTGGGTAGCAAATCCAATCAACAAATATTGGGCATATAGATCATATAATAGAAATAACAAAATGTTGTGGCTAACCTTCTGATTATAAGTATGAGGAAATGAGTAAAATCCCTTACGTTTCAGTTGGCAACTTGATGTATGCCATGGTATGTAGCCAAACAAATAGTGCACATTCAATTCGAGTAGTGAGTAGATTCCTTGCAAATCCAGGCAAAGAACATTGGCAAGTAGTAAAGTGAATTTTAAGGTATTTCAAATGTACTAGTAATTATGTTTTATCTTTTGATAATAAAATGTTATGCTTGAAGGTTATAGAGGTGCAAATATGGCTGGAAATATTAACATGAGAAAGTCCACCACTAGTTATTTATATACTTTTGCAAGTGCAATATTGTCTTTGAAGTTTAGTTTGCATAAAATAGTAGCCCTAATGACCATAATGAGCTCTGAGTAATGTTAAAGGGAAAATTGGGTTAACTTTCTAAACATCACAAAAGTTACTCATGCATCTCATAAAACTTTTTATGACAAATATCATTGTAAATGATTTTGAAGAGATGGATTTTTGATCTCATGCAAAACTAATGAATGCATTAAGGATATGGGCAATTTAATCCACAACCTTAAACTAATGAAACAAAAAATAATAACTACAGGATGATCTATCTTGCTCACCTGTCCAAGGAAAAACTTAGGGGAGAGGTGAGGCTATAATGGATTGTTCATCACCAACAGTCACTCATGTGTGGTGCTTGGATTCTATATTTTTACCCTGCCTGCATATTCCAAAACCAAAACTATAATAATTCTTCTCTTTTTTGTTTTTGGCACGTTTGGTATTCATATTATCAAACTTTAAATGCAACTATTTTCGCAAATTGCTAATGAAGGATTTGCCTATTTAATCCTCCTCTTATTTTGCTTAATCCTCACTCCCTTGTTTGTTCTCGATTTAATAAAAAAAAATAGTTTCTCATAACTTCAATTTTGGGTTTTCTTCCCTCACAATCTATTTTATTTTCCTTCCAACGCAAAATTCTCTGCTAACCAATGACAGCAGTAATACCGCGACTTGTTCAGTAACGAAAATTCCTTATGCACAAAGTTGCACAGCATTTACGGCAACTCAAAACTTACTGTACATCTTGAATAATCATTTATAATTTTATGATCTAACAACTTTATAAAAAGCGCAACTGGAACAAAACCATAATATAATTAGAATAAAATAATTTATTTTAGAATAAAATTGAAATTGCAATCCTCAGACTCTGAATGTTAATGACAGAAGATCGAAATTCAACAAAGACACTGTTGCTAACAGAACACAGGATTGTAAAACTTAGAACACGGGATTTTCAACGTTTTACAGACAAGCTACCAAATTCTAAATACACAATCCTCTAAAGACCTGCTACAGATGACCTGGGCCCAAAAGCCTTGGCGTGTCATTATCGGTCATCATTACTTTTCTGCATTAAAACTGAA
>APFE030195333.1:0-44787 GCA_000404065.3 Pinus taeda | reverse complement strand
CGCAAAGAAGCTTATGGTTATGAAATGACTAAGCCTAAACCAATTATATTCAGAGTGTTGAAACAACAATCACTGTAAATATATTAAGTGAAAACATATTTCTTACAAATTCAAATTTGGAATATGGTTAATGTTTCCACTTTTATTGTGAAGACACATTTCATATGAAGTCATTTAAAATGTTGGCAGAACCATGAATTTGGCTCTATATTTTTGTTCATAATCTAATAACCTAGTTGAGCAGACTTATAATTTTAATGATAGTGTTGTTAAGTGCATGTGACCATTCATGAAAAATATGCAAATCCTCTCTTCGTGTATTCAAGCTATCCTAGCCATCTTGTAAAATTAGGGGTTCTCGAAATTTCTCATAACATAAACTTTGTCTCGTTTACCAAAGAATATTTTATCTACAACTCACCAACCACTGAGCATATTTCTGATACCATGGTTCCTATCAAGATGTTTTTCAAATCCCATAGTCATATGTTTTAATGGCTTTTGTAATTTGTAATACATATTTATCTTTACATCGTGATAGAAACTAATGAGTATTCATTTGATTTTGGAATCTATAATTGGATTTTTATTGGTGTGAACACCTCATATATTGTTGTAGTATTTGACTAAATCTGTGATATAGTTATAACCATTTGATCATAATATTTATTTAATAACCAACAACATAAAATTTCCAGAAAATTTCCAGAAGACACTTTGTTGGGAGCACGTGATTCAAAGTTCAAATTTACCTTAGTGTGCTTATCCGATCACCTCACATGGATATGACCAAGAACTCAATTATCAACTAAGGGGATAGATAATGTTTGGGCCAACTCGCCTTATGTTGACCTGAGAGGTCATCCGTGGGTTCATTCCAATTTACCTTGATTCATTTTTAACTACAATCATTCTTTTGTAACTAATGTCACCCATGTCACTCGATTGTTCATAGTTGTACGATTTTGACTATTCTAATTGTACACCTAGCATTATTGGGAATCACAGAAAATATATTCATCAGTTGTTGAATATTATTAATTCTATACGCTCTTCTCTCCCATTAATAATGATTGGTTCTCTAGAGTCATAATCTTCGGAGTAGTTTCCTATTCCGCTGATAGAAAAATAGTTGTTTACAATTTTTCCAATGCAGGAATTTTACAAACTGAATCTCAATTATGAAATATGGAATGTGGGTGTTGTTGTGATGAATTTCCACTTGAAAATATAGTATAGTGCAGAGACTTCCATCAACTTTATTTTTGATGCATACAACGACAGATATAGGAAATCATTATTGGAAATTATAAGGAAACAACCTCTCTGCGTTGAGTGAATACTCATGGATGCATATAGCCAATTCATTTGTTTGATATTCACAGGGCTCTTCCCAATGATTTCATTGAAAGATATGAATTGACCCAACCCAAGGATACTAGAATTGAAGCCAAACCGAAAAACCTAGTTTATTGCCAATTTTGAGGCATTCCATACAAAATTTACAAGTGTGTACAAGTTATGAGCTGTCCAAATCCAAAATTTTCGAAGTCTTCATGCATCCAGTGCAAGGAGCCGAGTCACCTGCCATTATTGTTTGAAGGGAATGAAAGGATATCTGACACTAATCATCATAGAAGAGTGGAAGAGATGGATATAATATCTTGAAGTGCACTAGGTCTAGAACAAGTATGTGTTATGTTTGCTGACAAAACCTTACTTACCCCATCCATGCTCATTTTTGCAATCATTCCTTTTCTAGTCGAGAATGAGGAAGCCCTGTAAAATTTGCAACAAGACTTGTATTTTGTTTGAATATGAGATAGAAGATATATAATAATATATATATATATATATATATAATTATATATATATTATATATTATATATATATATATATATAATATATATATATATATATATATATATATATATATATTATATATATATATATAATATATATACAATTTTTATTAAACTCAAGTGGTGTAGAAATAAGAAATAAAAATCATTTTAGTGGATGGAATCCAAAAAGTTTGATTCATATTTGTTTGCTAAAAATATAAAGGAACATTTCAAGTGAAATGCTTTAATAGGGATTAATGCATTCTTCATTGAATTTTTTTAAGTAAAATTAATTTTTTATTCACACATTGTTAGTTTTTAGGCTCTTCATTCTAACCACTGATTGATTTTCTTCTCTTCATTCCAAGCATTGATTTCCACTTGGAGTTGGTTTATGTTGATTTTTGTTTTAGGTTTAGGATACAAATGAGGAATGTGCAAAAGTTAAGTAACTGACATTGGAAATATATATGGCTGCGGTAAGGGATCTTTCTCTCAAATCTACAACATTATGTGTAATAGGCTCTTCAGTGAAGTGCAAGCATATTTATGCAAGTTGACTTTACCTTATTTATGAAGGTTGTTATTAAATTTCTTAGCATCATACATTTTCCAATTTTCGTATTATTGTTAGTACATAGATTAGTTGTGTATTATAACAATGCTTTTGTACCTTGAATGGGAGTTTCTAGCTCTCATACTAATGGGCCCTAATAAAAAATTAGCATGATTCACGAAACAAATGCACTTCCAATTTATACCATGAAGCACGAATCTAGTTGCTCCATCCTCAAAATTTGTGATGCCACAGAAAGCTTATCCTAATAGGATAACAGAGGTATCCCAAATGGAACCCTAGCTAGGAGACAGTTTCACTAGAAGTGGAGCTTAGAGGATGAATTTTAATTGACTTGGTTTGATTTCCTAAGGATCCCTTTACAACCTTCACACTTTTCAAGAAAAGGAAACACACTCACACCATTAAAATAAGAGATCTCCTAATATAGTGAGAAAAAAATTCCACACCTTCTAGTTAGAATAGCAAACCTTTAATATATTTATCTTAAGTTTTGCTAAGAGACTTTAAAACAAATTTCCTCAATTTCTTAGACAAATATGCTCTGAAGGGAGAAGAGCTATGTATGTTTGTTTAAAACGTAATTCTTCTTCTGGAAACATATTTTTTTTTTGACTCATTGTTAATATGAACAATGTAGCTGTGATAATAAGTGCCACGTTGAAATACCAAGAGCATAGATCAATATAATCTACAATGATATGAATTAATTAGGCCAAAACACAAAATCTTAGCTCTGCATCACTTGGAAATTAAAAGTATAAGTACATAATTCAGTTAAAGGAGATTAGATTTTAAAATATGATAATGGTCCCTTAATAGCAGAGTTGCACCGTGAGTTTTATCCTACAAATGAAGTTCGATTGGTAATTGTTGCTCGCGACACTTGGTTGATCAATAAAAATAGAGGAATTAAATAAGGAAATTCAATGCAGTGCCTGCTGCAGAGTGAATCCCGAAGGTGATTTTGCCTTGCACATATTAGGGGATGTGCCTGGTAGCATTCCAGTGTAGCTCATGTGGCTCCTGCATGTATGTAGAAATTGCCCCTACTACATATGATAGATCTGGTCTGGAGTGGGGCTGTCAGTAGAGAGTACTGCCAACTAATGGAGTGTCAGATCCATCCTCAAGGTGGACCCTAAACAGAAAAGGAGTCGGTGCTAGCTTGTAGTCAGTCATGTGAAATCTCTTAAGGAGATCCCGTGCATACTTAGCCTATGAAAGTTTGATGCCAACATCCTGGGTGATCTCAAGACCAATAAAGAAGTGTAATGGACCCATATCTATCATAAAGAACCTATCATGAAAGGACCTCTTGATTGTAGCAATGGTTGAAGCCGAGCTGCTTGAGATCAGGAGATCATCCACATACAAAACTAATATAAGAGGAGAATCATGTGTCTTGAGCATGTAAAAATTCGGATGAGACTTACGTATTTCGAAGTTTTGTGATAAGAGAAAAGAATCGATCTTCACATACCAAGGACTCGGGGCCTGTTTAAGGCCATAGAGAGAATTCTTTAGTCTACAGACCAAAGATGAATCCTGAATGAAACAATGTGGCTGCTCCATGTAGATCTCCTCAAATAGGTATTTGTGAAGAAATGCATTATTCACATCCATTTTATGTACTTCCCACCCCTGGGATGCCGCAATGGCAAGTGCAAGAAGTATTGAACTTTGCTACTGGAGAAAAGGTCTCATCATAATCAATTCTATGTACTTACCAGAAGACTTTAGCAACTAGCCTGTCTTTCTGTCTAGTGATTTTCCCATCTACAACATTATTGGTCCTGTAGAACCATTTGCATCAGACGAGTTTCCTTCGTGAAGGAAGGGGGACCAGATCCCATGTCTGGTTCTTGAGGAGGGATTTATACTCCTCCTCCATGGTAGACTCCCAAGAGGGATGCCCAACAGCCTCAACATAAGACTATGAAACAAAAGACTGACCCAAATAAAAATATCAGGATGGTGTTGGTTTAGTGGCAGTGAGGGCAAGAGGAGGCTCAATAAACTCTAATCTAACCCTTCGAAGTTCAGAATTACCCCCCACAAGACCATTTCTAGCAACTGGGTGGTCTTGTGCATATATCTCACTGAAGTTTCTTGTTCTCTGATTTATGATAGGAGAAATTTTTCACTGCTCGAAGCACGATCTGGGCTTAGATGTAGATCATCATATGCATGCATTAGATTTGTATTTGAAGACTCTGTCTCCGCATCTACATGCTCTGGCTCTGAGTGTAATGAGTCATCCTCTCAAACATGAGGTAGATAAAAGGTGTCTGCATATGGAAATTGAGGTGCATGCAAGAGACTTTCCTCAAATTTGACACTTCACTCAATGATGAGCTTGTCCATAAAGGAAATCACGAGTCGGTATCCCTTCACACCATCAGGGTGTCCAATAAGGATGTACTCAATGATTTGTGGATTAAGAGCTTTCCTCTTTTCAGAGGGGATCTTGGCCCATGCTCGAGAGCCGAAAACATGAAAGGAAGTTGTCTATAATGAGACTTTTTGGAAGTCTTCCTGGTGGGTTTTTCCGGTCAAAATCTGGCAGCAATTTTTTCGAATCACAAGTTTGATAGCTAGTTTCTACATAAAAGCGTCCCAGGGGTTTTTCAGGGTGCTAAATCCAAATATGCAGTTAAAAGACCATTTTAACTCCAACAAATCAATATTTAACCTGAATTTCTTCGCCGGATTCCATCACCGGAATCTCCAAAAAGTCTCATTATAGACAACTCCACACGAAAGTGGTTCACCTTTGGTTTAGGGCTGCTCCAAGCCTCAAAGGGGGTTTGATCCTTGAAAAAACTATGAGGAGATCTATTCTGGATGTATTTAGCACAATTAAGTGCTTCAACCCATATCTTATGAGGTAGTGACTTAGCTTGCAGCATGCAGGAAGCCATCTCTTTGAATATGATCTAAATCCCCACATAAATCATAGGCATCCTTGAGTAAAACAAAAATGAAATGTTATAATTCCATCCACTCCATACAAAAAAATCAAGAGCATCCACATCTGATATGGTTCACTTCTAAAAAGCGACTCAGGGGTGTCTTAGTTTCGATGGTTAACTTCAATAATATATCATTTGATCACCCATGGATAAATCAGGTTGTTGGTGATGGAAACAATATCTTGATGAGCTAACAAAATCATTATATACACTACTTACAAGGATATGTTGTATATATAAAATACTTGACTAGATGTTTGATCACTACTTCAAGCAAGTTTTTGGTGACCTGGTTGCAATTACAACAACCCAAAACTATTTGAGCCCTTTTCTTAACAGAAAAGATGTGCTAAATTGTTGTCTTGACAGTTAGATATATGACAAGGAATAAGGTTAAAACACAAACTACATTTGTAAGAAGAACTTCGGCGTAAATCACATGAAGAAATACCTTTGTCGACGTGTTTCGAACCAACCAGTGTTGTTCATCGTCAGGACAAGTTGGTTCGAAACGTGTCGACAAAGGTCTTTCTTCATGTGATTTATGCTGAAGTTCTTCTTACAACTATTATGGATCACAGAAGCCTAAATTCAAGAACAAACTACATTGTGTTAACAAGAATTGAATTATGTGAACGGGAACCCTTGATATTTCATAAGAATTGAACCATCATATAAATACTATTTAATAATTAAAAACAAAGGGAATATATCGAATAATAATCAAATTGTCTTCACATCGTCATGTTTAAGATAATATCCCACATATGTGCAAAATGATACAAGGGGAAATTGGTACTAAAGGAATGTGTATATATATAGTGAATATATAAGGGGAAGTTGGTATTAAAGGAATGGGAAACATGATCAAAATGTGAGAGTTTTACCATGGGCTGATATCTATCTACACAAATCATAGCTCGAATAAGTGAAAAGCCAAAGAAGACAAATAAGTTACAAATAACATTTACAATAAGATATCATTTCCAGGATATTGTATTCATAACAAATTTTCATAGGAAAGAATTTAAATATACGTATGCAAATTACTACGAAAAAGTTCCTTCTCAATGAATGTCTATGTAGGCTAAAAAGAAAAACCCGAAGACAAAGATATCAGGGTCATTTGTTAAAACCATGGTAAAGGGTCAAAAACCTAGCATGTTAAATTAAGAAATAAACCTCATTCAAGGAAAAAATTTATGGAATAAAACTTAGATGGGCTTCAATCCGATCCATTATAAATTAGGAGGGAAAATTGTTATTCTAATGGCATATGGTAGAAAAAAAGTACATTGTAGAAATAAAGTAACAAAGATCACCTATGAAGTTTATGTTGAACCTCTTAAGGGAAATAGTTTCATATTATTCTCCATAACCTTAAATGAGAAGCCATAAGAATAGAAAATTAAATACAAACATATATAGAGGAGAAGGAGGAAAATAAAATAAGTCTAAATCTCTAGCAACAAAAATGTAAGAGGAGAGGCTGAGAGAAATTACATAAGATGTAAATGGAAAAGTAAAACCCTTGAATCCATTTTGAAACTTTGTAGCCATCCTTTGAAAAATAGATAGAACCCCAAATTGGTTCCTCATCGACAAATATGTTGTAAACCCTCTCAAGACCTACAAGGTTAAGCACTGTAATAATTAGAAATAGAATGTGAGGTTACGAGAGCTAAAATCTACCTCTTTTGAAATGAAAGAGTAAAATTTTGTTTTATCTCTGTGTATTTAAAAAAATGGCCACATGGATGAAATCTTAGATTCCAAATGGAGGAAATAATGAAATTACTAATGGCTAATTGCACTAAGAAGACCTATCATGTGTAAAGGTCTAGGTTCAAAACCATCATTTAGTCTCTCCAAAGCAAGGAATCCTCACAATAGGAGAAGAATCATCAAAATTGAATTAACAAAGGTAAAAGTAGTCTACCTAGTTGTATATCTGTTTTTTAAACTCATTAGTCCTTGTTTCATCATTGTTGTAGAGCTTAACATCATGTGATCGAGGACAACTAACCCAAACATGATATGCCAAGTGGTAGCAATTGCATGGGTGGTGACATATCCAAAGATACCAAGTAGTAAGGGAGAATGTATAAGTTTAATGATTGAGTAAAAAGGTATATGGTAAATTGCTTGTTAGTGAACAAGGAGGGGACACACACAACACACAACTCTTTTGGCTAGAGTAAAAATCGGACAAGAAACCATGATATAATGTATATGCAAACACAAGTTATATATATATATATATATATGAAAAAGTCTATTCCTATTGTTATAAATGGAACAAAGTATCGTTATCTGCCTAAGCATTATGATTGGCCAAATCTTATCGCAAAGAAGATTGTAGAAGTAAACATATTAGCAACCAATAGGCTTGTAATAGTAATAGGATATTTATCTTTGGGGTCTCAAATTAAAAACCTCCATATGGTTATGAAATAACTAAGCATAAACAAATTATACTCAAAGTGTTGAAACAAAAATCATTGTAAAGGTGTTAAATGAAAACATAACACTTACAAATTCAAATTTGGAATATGGTTAATGTTTCCACTTTTATTTTGAAGACATATTTCATATGGAGAAGAATTTATTGTTGAAACGATATTTACGGAAGTGGAAAAAATATAAGGTGAAAATGAGGTACATCACAAATATATCTCATCAAATAAATATGAAGTCATTTAAAATGTTGGTAGAACCATGAATTTGGCTCTCATAACATAAACTCTATCTCCTTCACCAAAGAATATTTTATCTTTTACTCACCAACCACTCAGCATATTTCTGATACCATATTCCCTGTGGAAATGTTTTACAAATTCCATAATCATACGTTTTATTGGTTTTTGTAATTTGTAATACATATTTATCTTTACATCGTGATAGAAATTGATGCATATTCCTTTACCATTAAGGAACTAATGCATATTCATTTGACTTTGGAATATGTAATTGGATTTTTATTGGTGTGAACATGTGACATATTGTTGTAGTATTTGACTAAATCTGTGATATAGTTATAACCATTTGATCATAATATTCATTTAATAAACCACAACATAAAATTTCGATAGTGAGTAATAAATGGGTAATAGTGTAAAACCAAATAAAAAACAAATTACTTCCCATCTATTTGCAAATAGGAGAGAATAATTTGATATTCTCAAGAAATTAAAATTTGCATAGTAATAAAGTCAATTGTGTAGAAAATTATTTTGATAGAGCTAAATGATGATGTCAGCTAGTTACCGAGAAGACACTTTGTTGGGAGCATGTCATTCAAAGCTCAAAATTACCTCAGTGGGCTTATATGATTACCCCACATGGATATGACCAGGAAGTTAATTATCCATTAAGGGGATAGGTAATGTTTGGGCCATTTGGCCTTGTTTTGACCCGTCAGGTCATCCGTGGGTGCATTCCAATTTAGGTTGATTCGTATTTAAGTAAAATCATTCTTTTGTAACTAATGTCATGCATGTCACTTGATTGTTCAGAGTTGTACGATTTTGAATATTCTAACGGTACACAGAGAATTCTTGGGATTACAGAAAATATATTCATCAACTATTGAATATTATTAATTCTATAGCCTCTTCTCTCCCATTAACAATGACTGATTCTCTACAATCATAATGTTCCGAGTATGTTTCCTATTCTACTGATGGAAAAATAGTTGTTTATGATTCTTCCAATGTAGGAAGTTCAAAAAATGAATCTGAATTATGACATAAGGAATGTGGGTGTTGTTGTGATGAATTTCCACTTGAAAATATAGTACAACACAGAGACCATCATCAATTTTGTTTTGGATGTGTACGAGGACAAATAGAGGAAATCATTGATGGAAATTATAAAGAAACAAGCTATCTCGGCTAAATGAATACTCATGGATGCACAGAGCCAATTCCTTTGTCTGATATTCACAGGGCTCTTCCAAATGATTTCATTGAAAGATATGAATTGAGCTAACCCAAAGATTCTATAATTGAAGCCAAACTGGAAAACCTGGTTTATTGTCCATTTTGAGGCATTCCATACGAAATGTACAAGTGTGTACAAATTATGAGCAGTCCAAATCCGAAATTTTCGAAGTCTTCATGCATCCAGTGCAAGGAGTCGAGTCACTTTCCATTATTGTGTGAAGAGAATGAAAGGATATCTAACACTGCTCATCGTGGAAGAGTGGAAGAGAGGATGACAAAGGTCGTTGTAAGAGAATGTAAAACTTGGAAGGCTGAGTTAGTAAATATTGATGGATGCAATATCTTGAAGTGCACTAGGTGTAGAACAACTATGTGTTATGTTTGCTGACAGAACCTTACTTACCCCAACCATGATCATTTTTGCAATCATTGTTTTTCTATGCGAGAACGAGGAAGCCCTGCAAAATTTGCAGCAAGACGTGTCTTTTGTTTGAAGATGAGATAGAAGATAAGGTGGAACTATATATATATTATATAATATATATATATATATATATATGTAGAAATAAGAAATAAAAATCATTTTAGTGGATGAAATCACAAAAGTTTGATTTGTATTTGTTTCTTAAAAATGTAAAGGAACATTTCAATTGCAATGCTTTAATAGGGATTAAATGCATTCTTCCCTGAATTTTTTTAAGTAAAATTAAATTTTTAGTCACACATTGTTAGTTTTTAGGCTCTTCATTCTAAGCATTGATTGATTTTCTGCACTTCATTCCAAGAATTAATTTCCACTTGAAGTTTGTTTATGTTGAGTTTTATATTAGGTTTAGGATACAAATGAGGAATGTGTAAAAGTTAAGTAATTGACAGTGGAAATATTTATTCCTGCTGTAAGGGATCTTGCTCTCAAATTTACAACATTATGTGCAATAGGCTCACTAAATGTATAGTAGATTGAGTTGAGTGAAGTGTAAGCGTATTTATGCAAGTTGAGTTTACTTTATTTATGAACATTGTTATTAAATTTCTTAGCGTCATAGATTTTCCAATTTTCATATTATTTTTAGTGCATAGATTAGTGTGTATTAAAACAATGCTTGTGTACCTTGAATGGGAATTTATAGGTCTCATACTAGTGGGCCCTAATTAAAAAATTAGCATGATTAATGAAACAAATACACTTGAAATTTATACCATGAAGCATGAATCTAGTTACTCCATCCTCAAAATGTGTGACCTCACAAAAAACTTATCCTAATAGGATAACACAGGTATCCAAAATGGAACCCTAGCTAGGAGATAGTTTCACCAGAAGTGGAGCTTAGAGGACTAATTTTAATTGACTTGGTCCAATCTCCTAAGGATCTCAACTATGGCTCCTTACTCGACATTGAGTAACCTTTCAAAGGTTTATCTCAACTGGAAAGGGGAAATTGGAGTCAGAATCCCCTGATAACCTTCACACTTTGCAAGCAAAGGAAACACACTCACATCATCAACATAAGAGATTGCAAGGTCTTAATATAGTGAGAAAACAATTCCACACATTCTAATTAGAATACCAAACCTTTAATAGATTTAGCCTAAGTTTTGCTAAGGGACTCTACAACAAATTTCCTCTATTTATAAGACAAATATGCTTTGAAGAGAGAAGAGCTATGTATGTTTGTTTAAAACCTAATTCTTATGGAAATTTTCTTTTTTTGAGTCACTATTAATATGCACATTGTAGGTGTGATAATGAAGGGCACAATACGTTGAAATACCAAGAGTATAGATCAATATAATCTACTATGATATGAATTAACGAGGCCATAGCACAAAATCGTAGCTCCGCATCACTTGGAAATTAAAAGTATAAGTACATAATTTAGGTAAAGGATATTAGACGCAACTAAAATAATGGTCGCTTAATAGAAAAGTTGTGCCCTCAGATTTATCCTAGAAATGAAGTTCAATTGGTAATTATTGTTGGCGACACATTATTGATCAATTAAAATAGAGGAATTAAATAAGGAGAAAATTCTTTTTCAATTCAAAATGAAACACATTATTAAGAAGGGCGACTGTGTAACCTTTGGTTTAGATACATCGTTCTATGTGAATGAATTATTGATGTAGTAACACATTCATATATCACAAGAGGAGAAACATAGTAGTTATGATCTCATTTGAAACCAATATATCATAGGCCTTATTCCGAAAAGATAATAAATTATAGATAAATGACATTCCAAGGAAAATATCATAACTAAAACTATTTTGTAGATCATTCACAATAGTAATGTTATCCCTTGCCATAAAATCATACTCAGTATGATAACATCCTTCTATTGCCAGATCCAGATTTGATAGAGACCGAGCCTTTTGTCCTCAAATTGGGTGTCAAAGTTCAAATCAAACTCAATAAATATGATAAAACATCCATGACACAATCACAATATTGAATATTTGCATAAAATAAACATATTATATTTACAAAATAGAAAATATGGAAAGAGATACAAAGCTAGTGATTCTTTTGGTTCCAAAGATCATATACAAGATAGACTATAGGTAAAGTCACATTGTAACTTGTAAAATATAGCCCCACACTTTGAGAAAATTAAAAAATCCTAATATGAATAAGTCAAAATAGTGGATGCCTAAATCACTCAAGCCAATAAGAATTAGATCTCAATTGTGTATAAGAAAACCCTACTATTCCTTTAGGCCATTCTACAAACATCAAATTCTATATATACATTAGAGCATCAATTAAATAAATCATTATAGGACAATGGACTAGGTTGCTGATCCCTTTCCAGTAGACCACGTTTCCTCACGATAAAATTAAAATCACAATAAGATCAATGTATCACAAGAAAGAACTCTAGCGTCAACTTAATATTCAAAACATGGAGATTTTTACATGGACAGATGATAATAGAACATTTAATACTGACATTCATCACATAGGATAACTTCATTGTAAAATAACAAGAAAGTATCTTTGCATTGAGCCCTCCATTATCCCTTACATTACATAGTCTAATATTTATAACATCCATATGGTTATGCAACAACTAAGCCTAAACCAATTAGACCCGAAGTGTTGAGACAAAAATCATTGTAAAGGTGTTAAATGAAAACATAACGCTTACAAATTCAAAGGTGAAATATGGTTAATGTTTCTACTTTTATTATGAAGATATTTCATATGGAGAAGAATTTACTGTTGAAACTATATTTATGTCAGTGGAAAAAATATAAGGCGAGAATGAGGTACATTACACATATATCTCATCTACTAAATATGAAGTAATTTAAAATAATGGCACAACCATGAATTTGGCTCTATATTTTTGTTCGTCTTCCAATAACCTAGTTGAGAAAACTTATAATTGTAATGATAGTGTTGTTAAATGCATCTAACCATTCATGAAAAATATGCAAATCCTCTCGCTGTGTATTCAAGCTATCCTATCCATCCTGTATATGTAGGGGTTCGCGAAATTTATCATAACATAAAATCCATCTCTTTTACCAAAGAATATTTTATCTTCTACTCACCAACTGTTGAGCATATTTTTGACACCATGGTCCCTATGGATTTTTTTTACAAATCCCATAATCATATGCTTTATTGGTTTTTGTAATTTGTAATACATATTTAACTTTGCATGGTGATCAGAACTAATGCATCTTCCTCTACCATTAAGGATTGTTCTATTCTTTACCTTGAATGAGAGGCTAATCCATTCCACTTCCTTTGAGCATGAGGTTCTCATAATTTTCATAAATACATATAATAGTTGCTAGCTAGTGAGCATCCTAAGAATTATTAGTGAGAAGGAAGTTGGGAGATTGTATGTGTGCATAAAAGGGGAGATGGATATCACTTATTAGGGTTTCATAAGGGATTGCTATTGGGGTATGATGGAGGGGAGGGCTCTACAAGGAGATGTTTATAACCATAGATAGATTGACTTATACAATTCCTTAGATGTAACTTGAAGTTTTAATACATGAAAATGTATCATAATTTGTTTATGAGTTTAATAGTAGTGATACGATTGGTTTGGGCTACAATATGAAGGGCTATTGAATTTAATGTTTTGAGGATAATTGGGAGAATCCTTTGGTTGAGATAGGGTTAGTTCGAAGGACTAGAATTTCTCATAAAAATCGGGTTGGTGTTTTGAGAGTACTAGAAGCTAGGGAATCGTTTTATTTTTTTGCAAGTGTGAAAAATAGATAAAGGCATTGTGAAGCGAGCCTCATTCAAACAAGAAAAATCAAAATTGAAATTAATAAATTATCCAAAATTAAATTTGAGTGTAAATAACTCATTTGACTTTGGAATCTATAATTGGATTTTTATTGGTGTCAAACACCCCATATATTGTTATAATATTTGATGAAATCTGAGTGTAAATAACTCATTTGACTTTATAATCTGTAATTGGATTTTATTGGTGTCAACACCCCATATATTAATATATTGTTATAGTATTTGACGAAATATGTGATATAGTTATAACCATTTGATAATAATATTTAGTTA
This sequence comes from Pinus taeda, assembly GCA_000404065.3. Taxonomy (NCBI): domain Eukaryota; kingdom Viridiplantae; phylum Streptophyta; class Pinopsida; order Pinales; family Pinaceae; genus Pinus; species Pinus taeda. The sequence continues at coordinate 30,895 of APFE030195333.1, read as the reverse complement.
ATAACCCAACACATAAAATTCCCACGGCCAGTGATAAACGTGTAAAACCAAATAAAAAACAAAATACTTCCTATCTAAGGCCATTGTAAGAGAATGTAAAACATGCAAAGCTGAGTTAGTAAAGATCGATGGATGCAATATCTTGATGTGCACCAGGTGTAGAACAACTATGTGTTATGTTTGTCGACAGACCCTTACTTACCACATCCATTCTCATTTTTGCAATCATTTTTTATCTAGCGGAGAACCAGGTAAGCCCAACAAAATTTGCAACAAGACGTGTCTTTTGTACGAAGATGAGATAGAAGATAATGTGGCACTAGATGCTAAAGAGGAAGCATTGAAAGAATTGGATGAAAAAGAAGCCAACTTGCTTCATCAGAATATTGGACCTCCACTCGTGAGACAAACACTACGTCTTCATCGCAGTGGACGGGAGGTGGCCCGGAACCTCCGACGTGGTGTAACTCAGCCCAGAGGTCCACACCTTACACGCTGGAAAAGTGTTATACGTGGAAATAAAAATCTTCAGCTGTAATTGTCCGCAGGATTCTACGTTAGGTTGGTGGCTAGAGTTATTTCTCGCACTGAATGCTCTGTACTCCGCCTCGAAACTGCCTCCACTCGGTCTCTGTGCCTTAACCCTTGCTCCTTATGACAATTCTGGATTATTCCTCCGCTTCCTTCACGCTGAGGGTTCCTGGTCGAGGGTTTCTTGGTTCCTTTTGTGGAACGCTGTCTGCTCTGCTCCGCTTGATATGTGCAAACCTCTGTTCGGAATAAACCTCGGTCCCTCCTCTATTCGACCTGCTTGCAACTGTAATGGAAATGGTGTTCGAGATTGGTGGTTGTTCGGCTCTGGTCCATGGTTCAAACCTGGTAAGCTTTACTGTTCTTTCCTCCCATGCATGCGCGTATTTTGTAAGGTGTTCTTCAACATTTGTTTGCTGGTTGCAATGTATTTCTGGTTTGTGAGTGCGTCTTCGTGGTTTTGGTAAGGGATTTATGGTCGATTCTGCAAGTTTTGTGATTTTATTGTAACTCTCGGACCCTTGTCATGCCTGGTTCGAATCTGGTTAAATCTTTTTCACTCACTGTTGTTCTGGACTCTCACAATGGGGCACTGGTATTTGTCCCGAGCACAGGACCTCTCGGGCGTTTGTTCTTCGTTGGGATTAGGTAATACCTCCTGTCCTTGTTTCAGTTTTTCTCGGCTTCTGCTACTGGAACTCACCCATTTGGCTCCTATGGTATACAGTCGTTCAACTCCTTCAGAATGTCACCACGGTTGTTTCCGGCTTCGTTCTCCCAGGTAATTCGCTGCCGTATTAATTTTCCGCACACTTTCACACTTTTACTTGTACTTCTCCTCTTTGCTTTTTTTTTAATACAAACGGTTTGATGGTTGCAGGTCGCCGTCGGCAACCTGGGCGTGCGTATCCTCCAGTCCTTAAATTGTAAAGTTCGCTTGTTCTTGGGTAGGCCTGAATCCCAAATGTCTCGTTGTAGTTTGCTTGATAGCACGGTTACTGTAGACTTGCTCAGGTCTTTTGGTCACTGAATGGAGTTTAGTTTGGTTGTATTCCTTTCAGTCACTCCTGTGTTAAGTTTAAAAAGAAATGGAAGTCACCGATGTTTGGTTTCTCTCAAACCCTAGTCCAGGGTTTTTGGGCTTGTGATGTTTTCCGACTATGCGTCGTATTTTACTCTATGTATATTAATAGACTTTTCTTTTCATGAAATTGTTCTAGCTTTACAATAGTCAATTTTATCGACGGTCCTTCGATTTTCTAAAACGAAATTTGTGAAAGGAATATACAGCAGTGTTACCTTGGTTTGTAATTGTGTTCCGCCTCTGTTTTGTGGTTGCTCTTATGATTTCGAACACTAGAAACGGTTGACTTCTGTACGCAAATTCTTCTTCTTGGACTTCTGGGGATTATATGCCTTGATTCTTGTTTGACTATGTGCGAAAGAGATATTCAATAAATGTATGTTTATATTACATATGTGACTGTAAGTTACCAAGACTTCATCCAATTTTTTACTGGTTGACTATGGTTCGTGTTAGAATACATACAACAGCATATTGAAAGACATTATTGATATTGTATTTTATCAGGCTGTAAAGAAAAGTTTCGTTTAGGAAAACAATAGGAAAAATGATACAGATGGACAAATAACTTCTTTGAATGCTTCTGACTATCTTTATTTCTCTTCTCCTGTAATTTAACTGAACCCCTCTCTGTTACATTTGATTTGTTTATATCTCTCTATTTTCAGTTGATTTTTGCAGTTAATCAAACTGTCATAGAATATGGTTACAAAAAATACTGTTGTTGTTAACAACTATATTTGCTTGACATTTCAAGATTTGGAGGAACAACTTGTCCTTATTTCCCTAATTCAACAGACAATTTCCTAACTAATAACTGAGCTACAGTAATTCTAATTTAAGTAAAAAGAAATGTTTGAATTCACAGACTCTGTAAAACAAGTTAAAAGAAAAATTATCACAGTAAAAATTGAATAGTCCAATCGATCAATAGCCTTTGAACTTGGTTGAGATTTTTCCCAATTATGGTGAGCTGGATGCTCCTGCATCAAGCTCCCGGGGTAAAAAGAGATCATGACTCTGGTTCATGAGCTCCTCGACCGACGTTCCTGTTTATCTAATCTGCCTGGCATCAAGCCATGAGCTGTCCTCAATTGGACAGTTCTTCCACTTGACCAGGTACTGAAAATAATTTTTCCACCGCGTACGTCTAAGTACCTGAGTTTCGAGGATGCCTTCGATCTCAGCGGGTTGGACATAAGGCATCTGTCTCTTCCAAGTTTCTCTGTCTTCCTCGGTGTTCCGCGTGGATTGTCTGGGTCCATATTTCTTTTCCTTCGTGAGATCGTCTGTGTACGGGAACAGATCTGCTACATTGAAGATAGGTGAAATGCTTATTCCGGGCGGCAATTGTATTTCGTAGGCATTTTTCGAAAATTTTTGCAAGATCTTACAAGGTCCTATCTTTTTGTACTTTAGTTTATTGTATGTACCCTTAGGGAAACGTTCCTTACACAAGTGTACCAGGACTTCATCCCCCACCTAAAAATGAACTTCTATTCTCTTTAGATCTGCATGTTGTTTATATTTTGAGCTGTTGTCCTGTAATTTTGCCTTCACCTGTTCATGTAAATCCCTCATTGCGTTAGCAAAATCTTCTCCATCCGCAATCCGTCGTTCCTGTAAACCAAGATCCGGAAGTTCATGCACTCCACGAGGGTGCACGCCATATAAGATCTGAAAGGGACTGAGACCTGTGCTAGGCAAACTCTGCTTGCGCTAGCACTCGGTCCCACATCCGTGAATTTTCCCCGACTAAGCTGCGTAATAGGTTTCGCAAACTCATGTTAACAACCTCTGTCTGCCCGTCGGTTTGCGGGTGATAAGCAGAACTGTAGCTTAATTGGGTGTTCATTTTTTTCCATAAGGTATGCCAAAAATGTCCCGTGAACTTCACGTCTCTGTCTGATAGGATGGTTGTTGGTAACCCGTGTAACCTAACAATCTCATTAAAAAACAAGTGGGCCACGTGAGTGGGGTCACTAGTTTTCCGGAAAGGTATGAAATGTGCCATTTTTTAGAAACGATCCACCACTACCATCACTGAATCATATCGTTTATGCATTTTTGGCAGTCCTAAAACAAAATCTAGACTAACAAAATCCCATGGTCTGCCTGGAACAGGTAATGGCGTATATAGTCCTGTGTTCTAGCTGTGTCCCTTCACTAATTGACACACCTTACACTTAGTCACAAAACGTTGTACGTCTCGTCGCATTCTTGGCCAAAAATATAAATGACTAAGTTGCTTCAGGTTCTTATCTATACCGAAGTGTCTAGCCAAACCCCTGCTGTGTTTTTCGCGAATAATATTCTCCCTCATGGAACAGTTGGGGATACACAGTTGTACTCCTTTAAATAGCAATTTTTCCTGTATATTGTAATCTAACCAAGAACTATTACCCCTTATCAAAGGGTTCTCGCATGCCTCATAGGCTTCTCTGAAATCTGCATCTATTTGGTAAAGATCTCGTAAATGTTCAAAACCCAAAACCTGTACAGCACTCTCCTGCAAAAGTAGAGCCTTTCTACTTAACGTGTCGGCCACCTTGTTTGCTTGTCCACTAATATGTTTCAGCACAAAATTAAAACTCTGTAAGTACTCCACCCATTTGGCATGTTTATGATTGAGTTTGTGTTGCTGCATTACATATTGCAACGCAGAATTATCTGAAAACAACATCAATTCGTTCCCTAATAAATAATGCCTCCAGTGTCTTAAAGCCTGTACCACTGCATAAAATTCTTTGTCATATGAGGAGTACTTCTGCCTACTCTCATTCAGTTTTTCGCTTAAAAATGACACAGGCTGTCCCGCTAGCGTCACAACGTACCTGAAATAATTTCTGAAAATCTGGTAGCTTGAGGATCGGTCTTTCCGTAATCTTTTTTTTCAACAGTTGAAAACTTTTTTCTGCTGCTTCTGTCCATCGAAAAGGTTGGCTGGCCTTTTTGATGGTTTCTAACATAGGAGCACAAATCCCGCTAAAATTCTTAATAAACTTTCTATAGAAACTTGCCAATCCGTGGAAACTACGTACCTCAAACAAATTTTTCGGTGACGGCCAATTTACTATTGCTGTTACCTTTTCCGGATCCATCTTTAGTTCATTTTCAGCTATCACAAATCCGAAATAAATTAATTCCCTCTGCAGAAAAGTACATTTCTTCAAATTTATTAGTAGCTTGTTCTGTTGTAGCTTTTCCAACACTTTGCGCACATGCCAGAAGTGCTCCTCTTTTGTCTTGCTGAAGATAAGGATGTCATCTAAATAAACTATCACAAATTTCCCAATATATTCCTTCAACATCTCATTCATGAGTCTCATGAATGTGCTGGGTGCATTGCTCAACCCGAATGGCATGACCAGCCATTCATATAATCCCTCATTTATTTTAAAATTCTTTTTCCACTCGTCTCCTTCCCGTATCTGAATCTGATGATATCCGCTTTTCAAGTCTATTTTGGAGAAGTAAGCTTCCCCACTTAAACAGTCCATCATATCATCCATACGCAGTAACAAAAATCTGTATCGGATGGTGATTTTATTGATGGCTCTTGAATCGGTGCACATCCGCCACTCAACTCCCTTCTTGGGGGTGAGGACTATTGGCACAGCACATGGGCTCAAGCTTTCCCTTATTAAACCCTTGTCCAATAGTTCTTGCACCTGTTTTCTGATTTCCTCATTATCCTTGGGGCTCATTCGATAGGCTGCTTTATTTGGTAAGCTGGCTCCGGGTATAAAGTCAATATGGTGACTAATACTCCGCTTGGGGGGTAACTTGTCGGGCAAGTCGTCCACTACTATACTCGTAAATTCTTCCAACATTCGCTGTATTTCCATGGGTAAATCTGTTATTTCTGTATGTAAGAGAACTGTCCTTGTTTTTTTTACTACAACATAACCTATTTCACTGTTCTCAACATGTTTTAAAAACTGCTTTCCGCTCACTAGCAATGCTTTGGTTTCGTTTGTTTCAGCTGATTCCTTCTCTTCGTTGGTAGGCACAAGGGTATGCATGACCCCACCTTTCTTAAATATATAACAGTTCATCACTCCATCGTGTGTCACCTTCCTATCATATTGCCAAGGCCTGCCCAACAATATGTGACATACGTCCATCGGCATGATGTCACAAATAATTTTATCCTTATATCTACCTATTTGAAATTCAACCTCGCTTTGCTCGTCCATCAATAATTGGTTCCCCTTTTGTACCGACGAAACTCTATACGGACTGGGATGCTTTAAACGCTTCAGCCCCAGCTTTTCCACCATTTCTATGGATACCAAATTGTCCGTATTTCCACTGTCAATTATCATCTTGCAACAGTTACCCTATGATTTGAAAATTGTCCTGAATAGAGCTTTCCGTTGCGTCTGTTCGACACTCTCGTCAACTGGTTTCAATAGTACCTTATGCAGCACTAAAGCTTCTCCCGTTTCTGGGGCATTCTCTCCCTGTTGAGGGGGTGCTGCTATTTCCTTCGGTTGCGCCACATACGTGCCTCGCTGTCCAGCTGAATCTGTTTCTGGACACTCAAACGAACGGTGCCCCCACTTGTGGCATCTATAGCATTGATAACCAGTTCTCCTTCCTCGGCCATTTCCTCTGCCGCGTTGGAACGATCTGCCACCTCTCACTCCATCTCCTTTTTCTGTTGTTCCCGAAGTCCTCGAACTGCTGGCTTCCTCACTGTTGCTGGCAGTCCGGCCCCTGCCATAGGACTGGCCTCTCCCTCTGGCAGACCCTCGTCTTGTCCGGGCATTCTGTCTTCGGTTAATTTTCTCCTCTGCTTTAATTGCGCTCTAGTATGCCTCCTCAGTATTATTTGGATACAAAATACTTATTTCATCCAAAATATCCATTCTCAGTCCATTAACATATCGGGTTGTCCTTTCTACTGTATCTTCTGTATATCCGGCTCGCAAATTCACTCGGTAGAACTCCTCTGTGTACTCTTTCACAGTCAATCCCCTCTGCCTTAAGTTCTGTACCTATCTATGTAACGCAATTTGATAATCCCTTGGCAGAAATCTGCCCTTCAACTTGGCTACCATCCTTGTCCAAGTTTTAATCGGTGTTTTGTTCAATCTCTTCCTCTCATTCTGGACATTATCCCACCACAGAGTTGCGTGTCCTTTCAACTTGGTTGCTGCAAATTTGACTCTAGGGTCTTCACTAACTTCCTCACATTCGAAATACTTGTCCATCTCACTAATCCAATCCAACACAACATCAATAGACAAACTACCATCGTACGTCGGGAGTTCTGGTTTTGGTCTACTGTTCGATAATAAGATAGACTTCAGCAATTTCACTTCTGCTGATTCACCTTCAGGTCCATCTGCTGCCACTTCTACTTCTTCTTCACTCACATTACCCATTTCTAGATCTCTTCGCCTGCCTGCCTCTACTGCTTCCAAACGAGCAGTAAGAACTCTGAGTTCTTCTCGTAATGCCTCATGTGCCATTCTACGAGCACCTCAGCCTCGTCCTCGTCTACCTACATCCATTTTTTTTTAAATCTCTTTAACTCAATGCTCTAATACCACTGTGGTGTAACCCAGCCCAAAGGTCCACATCTTACACGCTGGAAAAGGGTTATACGTGGCAATAAAAATCTTCAGCTGTAATTGTCCACGAGATTCTACGTTAGGTTGGTGGCTAGAGTTAATGCTCGCACTGAATGCTCTGCACTCCGCCTCGAAACTGCCTCCACTCGCTCTTCATGCCTTAACCATTTCTCCTTATCGAAATTCTAGATTATTCCTCTGCTTCCTTCGCGCTGAGGGTTCCTGGTCGAGGGTTTTTTGGTTCCTTTTGTGGAACACTGTTTGCTCTGCTCCGCTTGATATGTGCAACCCTCTATTCAGAATAAACCTCGGTCCCTCCTCTATTCGACCTGCTTGCAACTGTAATGGAAATGGTGTTGGAGATTGGTGGTTGTTCGGCTCTAGTCCATGGTTCAAACCTGGTAAGCTTTATTGTTCTTTCCTCCCATGCATGCATGTATTTTGTAATGTGTTCTTCAACGTTTGTTTGCTGGTTGCAATGTATTTCTGGTCTGTGAGCGCGTCTTCGTGGTTTTGGTCGGGGCTTTATGGTCGATTCTGCAAGTTCTGTGATTTTATTGTAACTCTTGGACCCTTGTCATGCCTGGTTCGAATCTGGTTAAATTTTTTTCACTCGCTGTTGTTCTAGACTCTCACAATGCATCACTGGTATTTGTCCCGAGCACAGGACCTCTCGGGCGTTCGTTCTTCGTTGGGAACAGGTAATACCTCCTATCCTTGTTTCAATTTTGCTTGGCTTCTGCTACTGGAACTCACCCATTTGGCTCCTCTGGTCTACAGTTGTTCAACTCCTTCAAAATATCACCACGGTTGTTTCTGGCTTCGTTCTCCCAGGTAATTCACTGTCTTATTAATTTTCCTCACATTTTTACACTTTTACTTGCAATTCTCCTCTTTGCTTTGTTCGTAATACAAACGGTTTGATGGTTGCAGGTCGCCGTCGGCAACCTGGGCGTGCGTATCCTCCAGTCCTTAACTTGTACAGTTCGCTTGTTCTTGGGTAGGCCTAAATCTCAAATGTCTGGTTGTAGTTTGCTTGATAGCATGGTTACTGTAGACTTGCTCAGGTCTTTTGGTCGCTGAATGGAGTTTAGTTTGGTTGTATTCCTTTCGTTCACTCTTGTGTTAAGTTTAAAAAGAAATGGAAGTCGTCGATGTTTGGTTTCTGTCAAACCGTATTTGAGGGTTTTCGGGCTTGTGATGTTTTCCGACTATGCGTCGTATTTTACTCTATGTATATTAATGGACTTTTCTTTTCATGAAATTGTTCTAGCTTTACAATAGTCAATTTTATCGATGGTCCTTCGATTTTCTAAAACAAAATTTGTGAAAGGAATATACAGCATTGTTACCTTGGTTTGTAATTGTGTTCCGCCTCTGTTCTGTGGTTGCTCTTATGATTTCGAACACTGGATGGATGACTTCTGTACGCAAATTCTTCTTCTTGGACTTCTGGGGATTATATGCCTTGATTCTTGTTTGACTGTGTGCAAAAGGGATATCCAATAAATGTATGTTTATATTACATATGTGACTGTAAGTTACCGAGACTTCATCCAATTGTTTACTGGTTGATTGTGGTTCGTATTAGAATACATACAACAACATATTGAAAGACATTATTGATATGGTATTTTATCAGACTGTAAAGAAAAGTTTCGTTTAGGCAAACAGTAGGAAAAATGATACAGATGGACAAATAGCTTCTTTGAATGCTTCTGACTCTCTTTATTTCTCTTCTCCTGTAATTTAACTGAACCCCTCTCTGTTACATTTGATTTGTTTATATCTCTCTATTTTCAGTTGATTTTTGTAGTTAATCAAACTGTCGTTAACAACTATATTTGCTTGACATTTCAAGATTTGGAGGAACAACTTGTCCTTATTTCCCTAATTCAACGGACCATTTCCTAACTAGTAACTGAGCTACAGTAATTCTAATTTAAGTAAAAAGAAATGTCTGAATTCACTAACTCTGTAAAACAAGTTAAAAGAAAAATTATCACAGTAAAAATTAAATAGTCCAATCGATCAATAGCCTTCGAACCTGGTTGAGATTTTTCCCAATTACGGTGAGCTGCATGCTCCTGCATCACGACGACCCGCATGCAAACATTGAAGATCAACTCTGGAGTACTACCACCAGGACTAGGACGAGCAACAACACCAACTAGAACGAATTTATAATGTAGATTAACTCATTGTTTTATGTAGTTAATGAATTATTGGGTTAATAGTAGTTGTATATGATTATTCATCAGAAATATTAAGTGAAATTTAATTGTTTGATAGGAGGAAGGATTGCATATTTTTTTTATTGAAGATACTTTTAGAATACATTGTTTAAGGCACAAATATTTTTTTGGGATATATTATATATAAGTGCTTTGAATTTGAATTAACAATTATTATTAAAATGACATCTCTACCTAAATATTTATACTCAATTTGTTTGTGTCTTTCTCTATTATTAATTCAAACCAATTATATTTCTTATAGAATACATTTAAAGCTATTTTCATGTGTTAAAGGTATGGTTACTGTATTTTTGCAAGTTATTATTGAATTTATGAGGATCATAGATTTTCCAATTTTCATATTATTTTTAATTCAACATCTAATGTGAATTATAGCAGAGTTGGTGTATGTAAGCCACTTATAATTCCTTTTACAAGATACTCTTTTGGAGTTTATGAAATTCCAATCTATTTCTCATTAGTAATAGCTCTGCTCGAATGGGAACACTTATAATATTGAATGTAAAGTTGTAGCTAAAAACACATGATCCAAATTACGAAAGATCAATATTTACCAATCCTTGACCCCACAAAATCCTTGTCCTCATATGCTAACTCAGGTATTCGAAATGGAATCCTACTAGACAATTTCAAGTTTACTTTTTCCAACTTAGCCCGATATAATGGTGTCCTCAACTACACCATTATTACATAATGGATATTTTTTTTTCGAATTGAAGATACTTCTAGCTTGAATTGTTTGAGGCACAGGTAAATTTTTGGTATATATATATATGAGGACAATTATTGTTAAACTCATGTTATTTTAAAATTATTTTCATGTGTTTAAGATCATGTTTATAGAGTTTGAATTAAAATGTGAAAGACATATGGAAACTCACACATTATGGCTATGCCCATGGTTATCAAGGAATCTCATAACATTTCTTAGATGTGATTTTTACTTGTCACCTCGTGTAGAAATAAGAAGTAAAAATCATTTCAATGGATCAAATCACAAAATCTTCATTCCTATTTTTTCTTAAATGCCATTGGAAATATATATGGTTGACTTAAGGGATCTTGCTCTCAAATTTACAACATTATGTACAATCAGCTCATTAAATGTAGAGATCCATTCTATTTATGCGAGTTGAGTTTACCTTATTTAAGAATGTTGTTGTTAAATTTATGAGAGTCGTATTTTCTAATTTTCATATTATTCTTAGTGCATGGATTAATGTGTATTAGAACATTTTTTGTGTACCTTGAATAGGAATTTCCAGGTGTGATAAGAGTGTGCCCCAATTAAAAAATTGGCATGATTAACGAAACATATACATTTGAAATTTATACCATGAAGCATGAATCTAGATACACCATCCTCAAAATGTGTGACGCCACAAAAAACTTATCCTCATAGGATTTTAATTTACTTTGTCCAATTCCTGAGGATCTCAACTATGGCTCCTTACTCAACATTGAGGAACCTTTCAAAGGTTTATTGGAGTTATAATCCCCTCATAACCTTCATACTTTTCAAGCAAAGGAAACACACTCACACCATCAAAATAAGAGATCGCAAGGTCTTAATATAGTGAGAAAGCAATGCCACACCTTTAATTAGAGTACCAAAATTTTAATAGATTTATCCCAAGTTTTTCTAAGACAATCTAGAACAAATTTCCTCTATTTATAAGACAAATATGCTTTGAAGAGAGAAGAGCTACTTATGTTTGTTTAAAACCTAATTCTTATGGAAAAATATTTTCTTTTTGATTCAGTGTTGATATGCACAATGTAAGTGTGATAATAAAGCATACAACACATTGAAATACCAAAAATATAGATCAATATAATCTACAATGGTACAAATTAATTAGGCCATAGCACAAAATCTTAGCTATGCATCACTTGTAACTTGGAAATTCAAGCTTCATACATGCATGTGTAATTAAAAGTATAAGTACATAATTTAGTTAAAGGAGATTCGATGCAACTATAATAATGGTTCCTTAATAACGGAGTTGCACCCTCAGATTAATACAACAAATGAAGTTCAATTGGAAATTAGATGCAACTATAATAATTGTTCCTTAATAGCGGAGTTGTGCCCTCAGATTAATCCAACAAATAAAGTTCAATTGGTGATTGTTGCCAGCGACACCTTGTTGATCAAGAAAAGTAGAGGAATTAAATAAGGAGTGAATTCTATTTCAATTTAAAACTAAACACATTATTATCAATGGTGAGTGTGTTAGCTTTGGTTTAGATACATCATTCTATGTGAATGAATTATTCATGTAAATTATAGTAGTTGTGATCTCATTTGAAACCAATATATCATAGGCCTTATTCCCAAAAGATAATAAATGCTTCATAAAGGACTTCCCAATGAACATATCACAACTAAAGCCCTTTCATAAATCATTCGCAACAGTAATGTTATCCTTTGTGTATACGTATACTTCTTAGTATGATAGCATCCTTCTTTGAAAGATCCATATTTGATATAGAGGAAGCCTTTTTTTACTCATATTGGGTGTGAAAGTTCAAATCGCACTCAATAATTATTGTAAAAACATCCATGTCATAATCAAAATATTGAATATATGCATAAAAGTAGCATATTCTATTTACACAAAAGACAATATGGAAAGAGATACAAAGCTATTGTTTCTTTTCGATCTAGAGATCATATACAAGATAGAGTATAGGTAAAGTCACATTGTAACTCGTGAAATGTAGCCACAGACTTTGAGAAAATTAAAAAATTCTAATATGAATAAGTAAAAATTGTGGATCTCTAAATCACTAAAGTCAATAATAATTAGATCTGATGTGTGTATAATAAAACCCTACTATTCCTTTACACCATTGCACAAACATCATATTCTATCTATACATTAGAGCATGAATTAAATATATCATTACAGGAGCACCTGCTAGGTTGGTGATCCCTTTCCAACAAACCATGTTTCCTCATGATAAAATTCAAATCACAATAAGATCAGAGTGTCACAAGAAAGAACCCGAGCATCGACTTAATATTTAAAACATGGATATTGTTACATGGATATATGACAATACAACATTCAATACAGGTGTCCATGACATAGGATCACCCCACTGTAAAGTAATAAGAAAGTATCTTTGCAATGACCCCTACGTTATCCCTTACATTACATTGTCTAATATTTATAAAAAGGTTTGAATATATAGATAGAAATAGTACTCATGATTTTATGGATCATAGATCGATCATCATATACATTTTTACTGTTTAATATGCTCTAAATCCCCACATAAATCCTAAGCATCCTTGAGTTAAAAAGAAATGAAAAGCTATAGTTCCATCCACTCAGTAGAAACAAATCAAAAGGTTCCACTTCAGATCTGGTTCACTTCTTAAAAAAAGACTCAGGGGTTTCTTAGTTTCGATGGTTAACTTCAACAATATATCATTTGATCACCCATGGACATATTAGGTTGTTTTTTATGGAAACAATACCTTGATGAGCTAACAGAATCATTATATTCACTACTTATAGGGATATGATATATATAGAAAATAGTTGACTAGATGTTTGATCACTACGTCAAGGAAGTTTTTGGTGACCTGGTTGCAATTACAACAACCCAAAACCATCTAAACCCTTTTATTAATAGAAAACATGTGCTAAATTCTTGTCTTGGTAGTTGGATATATGAAAAGGAATAAGGTTAAAGCACAAACTACAATGTGTGAACAAGAATTGAGTGATATGAATGAGAACCCTTCATGAACCATCATGTAAAGAGTCTTAGATAATTAAAAACAAAGGGAATATATCAAATAATAATCAAATTACCTTCACATCCTCAAGTTTAAGATAATATCCGACATATGTGAAAAATGATAGATGGGGAAATTTGTATTAAAGGTATATATATATATATATTTATAATATATTATATATATATATATATATATATTATATATTATATATATATATAATATATATATATCTATATATTATAGGGAATTAATAAGGAAAGTTGGTATTAAGGAATGGAAACACATATATTAGAGTTTTACCACAGCATGATATCTATGTATACAAATCATAGCTCGGATAAGTGAAAAGCCAAAGAAGTTACAAATAACCTTTACAATAAGGTATCATTTGCAAGATATTGTATTTATAACAAATTTTAATAGGAAAGAATTTAAATATACATATGCAAATTACTATGAAAAAGGTCCTTCTCAATGAATCTCTGTGTAGGTTAAAAAAAAAACCCCAAAGACAAAGATATCAAGGTCATTTGTTAAAATTATGGTAAAGGGTGAAAAACCTAGCCTAGTAAATTAAGAAATTAATCTCATTTAAGGCAAAAATTTCTTTAATAAAACTTATATGGGCTTCAATCCGATCCATTATAAATTAGGAAGGAATTTTTTTATCCCAATGGAATATGGTAGAAAAGGAGTACATTGTAAAAAGAAAGTAAGAAAGATCACCTATGAAGTTTATGTTGAACCTCTTAAGGGAATTGGTTTCCTATTGTCTCGATAACCTTAAATGTGAAACCATAAGAATAAGAAATTTAAATACAAAGGAGGAAAATAAAATAAGTTTAAATTTCTAGCAACAAAAATATAAGAAGAGAGGCTAAGAGAAATTACATAAGATGTAAATGGAAAAGTAAAACCCTTGAATATGTTTTGAAACTTTGTAGCCATCCTTTGAAAAATAGATAGAACCCCAAAATGGTTCCTCATCGACAATGATGTTGTAAACCCTTTGAAGACCTCAAGGTTAAGCACTGTAATAGTTAGAAATAGAATGTGAGGCTACGACAGCTAAAATCTAACTGTTTTGAAATGAAAGAGTACAATTTTGTTTTACCTCTATGTATTTAGAAAACAATGCCCACATGGATGAAAGCTTAGATTCCAAATGGAGGAAATAATGAAATCGCTAATGGCTAGTTGAATTAAGAAGACCTATCATGTGTAAAGGTCTAGTTTCAAAACCGTCATTTAGTCTCTTCAAAGCAAAGAACCCTCACAACAGGAGAGGAATCATGAAAAGTAAATGAACAAAGGTAAACGTAGTTAACCCTTGCCATATATCTGTTGTTTAAAATTATTGGGCCTTGTTTCATCATTGTTGTAGAGATTAACATCATGTGACCGAGGAGAGCTAACCAAAACATAATATGCCAAGTGGTAGTAGTCGCATGGGTGGAGACATACCCAAATATACCAATTAGTAAGGGAGAATGTATAAGTTTAATGATTAAGTAAAAATGTATATGGTAAATTCCTTGTTAGTGAACAAGGAGGGGACACACAAAACACACAACTCGTTTGACTAGATTAAAAATGGGACAAGAAACCATGATATAATGTATATGCAAACATAAGTTACATCATATATATATATATATATATTATATATATATATTATATATTATATATATATGACAAAGTCTATTCCTATTGTTATAAATGGAACAAAGTATCGTTATCCGCCTAAGTATTATGATTGGCGAAATCTTATTGCAAAGAAGCTTATGGTTATGAAATGACTAAGCCTAAACCAATTATATTCAGAGTGTTGAAACAACAATCATTGTAAAGATGTTAAGTGAAAACATATTGCTTACAAATTCAAATTTGTAATATGGTTAATGTTTCCACTTTTATTTTGAAGACACACTTCATATGAAGTCATTTAAAATGTTGGCAGAACCATGAATTTCGCTCTATATTTTTGTTCATAATCTAATAATCTAGTTGAGCAGACTTATAATTTTAATGATAGTGTTGTTAAGTGCATATGACCATTCATGAAAAATATGAAAATCCTCTCTTTGTGTATTCAAGCTATCCTAGCGATCTTGTAGAAGTAGGGGTTCTCGAAATTTCTCATAACATAGACTTTGTCTCGTTTACCAAAGAATATTTTATCTACAACTCACAAACCACTGAGCATATTTCTCATACCATGGTTCCTATGGAGATGTTTTACAAATCCCATAGTCATATGTTTTATTAGTTTTTGTAATTTGTAATACATATTTATCTTTACATCGTGATAGAAACTAATATATATTACTTTTATTTTGGAATCTATAATTGGAATTTTATTGGTGTGAACACCTCATATATTGTTGTGGTATTTGACTAAATGTGTGATATAGTTATAACCATTTGATCATAATATTTATTTAATAACCAACAACATAAAATTTCCAGAAGACACTTTGTTGGGAGCACATGATTCAAAGCTCAAATTTACCTTAGTGTGCTTATCCGATCACCTCACATGGATATGACCAGGAACTCAATTATCCACTAAGGGGATAGATAATGTTTGGGCCAACTGGCCTTATTTTGACCTAAGATGTCATCTGTGGGTTCATTCCAATTTACCTTGATTCATTTTTAACTACAATCATTCTTTTGTAACTAATGTCACCCATGTCACTTGATTGTTCATAGTTGTACGATTTTGACTATTCTAATGGTACACCTAGAATTATTGGGAATTACAGAAAATATATTCATCATTTGTTGAATATTATTAATTCTATAGCCTCTTCTCTCCCATTAGTAATGATTGGTTCTCTAGAGTCATAATCTTTGGAGTAAGTTTCCTATTCTGCTGATGGAAAAATAGTTGTTTACAATTTTTCCAATGCAGGACGTTCACAAACTGAATCTCAATTATGGAATATGGAATGTGGGTGTTGTTGTGATGAATTTCCACTTGAAAATATAGTATAGTGCAGATACTGCCATCTATTTTATTTTGGATGCATACGACGACAGATATAGGAAATCATTAATGGAAATTATAAGGAAACAAGCTCTTTGTGTTGAATGAATACTCATGGATGCACAGAGCCAATTCCTTTGTTTGATATTCACAGGGCTCTTCCCAATGATTTCATTGAAAGATATGAATTGAGCCAACCCAAGGATGCTATAATTGAAGCCAAACTGAAAAACCTAGTTTATTGTCCATTTTGAGGCATTCCATATGAAATGTACAAGTGTGTACAAGTTATGAGCTGTCCAAATCCAAAATTTTCGAAGTCTTCATGCATCGAGTGCAAGGAGCCAAGTCACCTG
This sequence comes from Pinus taeda, assembly GCA_000404065.3. NCBI lineage: Eukaryota > Viridiplantae > Streptophyta > Pinopsida > Pinales > Pinaceae > Pinus > Pinus taeda. The sequence goes on along the minus strand of APFE030195333.1, from coordinate 14,335 downwards.
CCATTATTGTGTGAAGGGATTGAAAGGATATCTGACACTACTCATCATAGAAGAGTGGAAGAGATTGATGTAATATATTGAAGTGCACTAGGTCTAGAACAAGTATGTGTTATGTTTGCTGACAAAACCTTACTTACCCCAACCATGCTCATTTTTGCAATCATTATTTTTCTATTTGAGAATGAGGAAGCCCTGTAAAATTTGCAACAAGACGTGTATTTTGTTTGAATATGAGATAGAAGATAATGTGGATTATATATATATATATATATATATTATATTATGTATATATATATATTAATATATATATATATATATATATATATAATATATATAGATATATATATATATATATATATAGCAATTTTTATTAAACTCAAGTGGTGTAGAAATAAGAAATAAAAATCATTTTAGTGGATGAAATCACAAAATTTTGATTCATATTTGTTTCTTAAAATTATAAAGGAATATTTCAAGTGCAATGCTTTAATAGGGATTAAATCCATTCTTCCTTGAATTTTTTTAAGCAAAATTAATTTTTTAGTCACACATTGTTAGTTTTTAGGCTCTTCATTCTAACCACTGATTGATTTTCTGCTCTTCATTCGGAGCATTGATTTCCACTTGGAGTTGGTTTATGTTCATTTTTGTTTTAGGTTTAGGATACAAATTAGGAATGTGCAAAAGTTAAGTAACTGACATTGGAAATATCTATGGCTGCAGTAAGGGATCTTGCTCTGAAATCTACAACATTATGTGCAATAGGTTGATTAAATGTATAGTACATTGAGTTGAGTGAAGTGCAAGCGTATTTATGCAAGTTGACTTTACTTTATTTATGAACGTTGTTATTAAATTTCTTAGCATCATACATTTTCCAATTTTCATATTATTGTTAGTGCATAGATTAGTGTGTATTATAACAATGCTTTTGTACCTTGAATGGGAATTTCTAGGTCTCATACTAATGGGCCCTAATAAAAAATTAGCATGATTCACGAAACACATGCACTTCAAATTTATACCATGAAGCACGAATCTAGTTGCTTCATCCTCAAAATTTGTGACGCCACAAGAAGCTTATCCTAATAGGATAACAAAGGTATCCCAAATGGAACCCTAGCTAGGAGACAGTTTCACCAGAAGTGGAGCTTAGAGGATGAATTTTAATTGACTTCGTTTGATTTCCTAAGGATCCCTTTATAACCTTCACACTTTGCAAGCAAAGGAAACACACTCACACCATTAAAATAAGAGATCGCAAGGTCCTAATATAGTGAGAAAACAATGCCACACCATCTAGTTAGAATACCAAACCTTTAATAGATTTATCCTAAGTTTTGCTAAGATACTTTACAAAAAATTTCCTCAACTTCTGAGACAAATATGCTCTGAAGAGAGAAGAGCTATGTATGTTTGTTTAAAATGTAATTCTTATGGAAAAATAATTTTTTTTTTGACTCACTGTTAATATGAACAATGTAGCTGTGATAATAAGCAGCACAACACGTTGAAATACCAAGAGCATAGATCAATATAATCTACAATGATACGAATTAATTAGGCCAAAACACAAAATCTTAGCTCTGCATCACTTGGAAATTAAAAGTATAAGTACATAATTCAATTAAAGGAGATTAGATTTAACTATAATAATGGTCCCTTAATAGCAGAGTTGCACCCTGAGTTTTATCCTACAAATGAAGTTTGATTGGTAATTGTTGCTCGCAACACTTGGTTGATCAATAAAAATAGAGGAATTAAATAAGGAGATTCAATGCAGTGCTTGCTGTAGAGTGAATCTTGAAGGTGATGTTGCCTTTCACATATTAGGGGATGTGCCTCACAGCATTCCAATGTAGCTCATGTGGCTCCTCCATGTATCTGGAAACTACCCCTACTACATATGATAGATCTAGTCTGGAGTGGGTGAGGTACAGTAAGCTCCACACTAGTTGTCGGTAGAGAGTACTGCCAACTAATGGAGTGTAAGCTCCATCCTCAAGGTGGACCCTAGACAGAAAAGGAGTCGGTGCTAGCTTGTAGTCAGTCATGTGAAATCTCTCGAGGGGATCCCGTGCATACTTAGCCTATGAGAGTTTGATGCCGGCATCCTAGGTACTGAACTTTGCTACTGGAGAAAAGGTCTCATCATAATCAATGCCATGCACTTACAGGAAGCCTTTGGCTACTAGCTTGTCTTTCTATCTAGTGATTTTCCCATCTACAACATTATTGGTCATGTAGAACCATTTGCATCAGATAAGTTTCCTTCCTGAACAAAGGGGGACCGAATCCCAGGTCTGGTTCTTGAGGAGGGAGTTATACTCCTCCTCCATGGCAGACTCCCAAGAGGGATGCCCAACAGCCTCAACATAAGACTATGAATCAAAAGACTGAACCAAATGAAAATATCGAGATGGTGTTGGTTTAATGGCAGTGAGGGTAAGAGGAGGCTCAATAAACTCTAAGCTAACCCTTCGCAGTTCAGAATTATCCCCCACAAGACCATTTCTAGTAGTTGGGTGATCTTGTGCATATATTTCACTTAAGCTCCTTGTTCTCTGATTTATGACACGAGAATTTTTTTCACTGTTGGAAGCACGATCTGGGCTTAGATGTAGATCATCATATGCGTGCAATGGATTTGTATTTGAAGACTCTGTCTCCGCATCTACATGCTCTGCCTCTGCACCTGCATGCTCTGTATCTACATCTAAGTGTACTGAGTCATCCTCTCAAACATGAGGTAGATGAAAGGTGTCTGCATGCGGCAATTGAGGATCATGCAAGAGACTTTCCTCAAATTTGACACTTCACTCAATGATGAGCTTGTCCATAAAGGAAATCACAAGTTGGTATCCCTTAACACCATCAGGGTGTCCAACAAAGATGTACTCAATTATTTGTGGACCAAGATCTTTCCTCTTTTCAGAGGGGATCATGGCCCATGCTCGGGAGCCAAAAATAAGGAAGTGAGTGACCTTCGGTTTAGGGCTGCTCCAAGCCTTAAAGGGGGTTTGAGCCTTGACATAACTATGAGGAGATCTATTCTGGATGTATTTAGCATAATTAAGTTCTTCAACCCATAGCTTATGAGGTAGTGAATTAGCGTGTAGCATGCAGGAAGCCATCTCTTTGAGAGATCAGTTCTTTCTCTCAGCAACTCCATTCTGCTGCAAAGTGTATGGATTTGTGTTCTACAACTATATGCCATACTCAAGGCAAAGGTTCTGAAGTGTCATGTTAACATATTCCCCCCCATTGTCTATACTGAGGGCTTTGATCATTCTCTCTGACTGTGTCTCAACTAGTGCTTTGAAATCTTCAAAGTGGGCAAAAACATCAGATTTGGTGCTCAGAAGATACACCCAAGTATACAACATTATGTATAATCAGCTCATTAAATGTATATTATATTGAGCCGAGTGAAGTGCAAGCGTATTTATTCAAGTTGATTTTACTATATTTTCTGATTTTCATATTATTGTTAATCCATGAATTAATGTGTATTAGAACAATTGTTGTGTAGCTTGAATGGGAATTTCTAGGGCTGATAAGAGTGTGCCCTAAATAAAAAATTGGCATGATTAACTGATCACCTATACTTGAAATTTATACCATGAAGGATGAATCGAGTTACTTCATGCTCAAAATGTGTGATGCCACAAAAAACTTATCCTCTTAGGATTTTAAATGACTTGGTCCAATTTCCTAAGGATCTCAACTATGGCTCCTTACTTAGAATTGAATAACCTTTCAAAGGTTTATCTTAATTGGAAAGGGGAAATTGGAGTTAGAATCCCCTGATAACCTTCACACTTTGCAAGAAAAGGAAACACACTCACACCATCAAAATAAGAGATCAAAAGGTCTTAATATAGTGAGAAAACAATGCCACACCTTGTAATTAGAATACCAAATCTTTAATAGATTTATCCTAAGCTTTCCTGAGAGACTCTACAACAAATGAGGTAGTGACTTAGCGTGTAGCATGCAGGAAGCCATCTCTTTGAGAGATCGGTTCTTTCTCTCAGCAACTCCATTATGCTGCAGAGTGTATGGATTTGTGTGCTGCAACTATACGCTAGACTGAAGGCAAAGGTTCTAAAGTGTTGTGTTAACATATCCCCCCCATTGTTTACACTGAGGGCTTTGATCGTTCTCTCTAACTCTGTCTCAGCTAGTGCTTTGAAATCTTCAAAGCGGGCAAAAACTTCAGATTTGGCCTCAGAAGATACACTCAAGTGTACAACATTATGTATAATTAGCTCATTAAATGTATATTAGATTTAGCTGAGTGAAGTGCAAGCGTATTTATGCAAGTTGATTTTACTATATTTTCTGATTTTCATATTATTGTTAATGCATGGATTAATGTGTATTATAACAATTGTTGTGTAACATTAATGGGAATTTCCAGGTCTGAGAAGAGTGTGCCCTAAATAAAAAATTGGACTATAGGTAAAGTCACATTGTAACCTGTAAAATATAGCCCCACACATTAAGAAAATTAAAAAAATCCTGATATGAATAAGTCAAAATAGTGGATGTCTAATTCACTCAAGCCAATAAGAATTAGATCTCAATTGTGTATAAGAAAACCCTACTATTCCTTTAGACCATTCTACAAACATCAGATTTTGTGTATACATTAGAGCATAAATTAAATAAATCATTAGAGGACAATGAACTAGGTTGATGATCCCTTTTTAGCAAACCACGTTTCTTCATGATAGGATCACTCCATTGTAAAATAACAAGAAAGTATCTTTGCATTGACCCCTTCACTATCCCTTATATTACATAGTCTAATATTTATAACATCCATATAGTTATGCAATAACTAAGCCTAAAGCAATTAGACTCCAAGTGTGGAAACAAAAATCATTGTAAAGGTGTTAAATGAAAACATAAGGGAGCATATTGATGGTTATAAGCAGTAGAGCGAGTTTGGGGGTCTGGGGAAAGGGAGGCATGAGTGAAAACAAATTTTGCTAAACCACCCTTATTTGGCGCCCTCAAATCCTAAAGTGGTTTTCATGAAATGCAATCGATACCACTCAACTGTCTACACATGGCTGGGGAGGAGAGTGAATACCGCCCTCATCGCACGGGTATTCCTCGGTCCTCTGTGTCGCACAATATGGATATTGGCCGTTGGATCAAGAGGGAGAAGATTAACAGCTATAAATTGTCGAGTAGGTTAGTGGGTCCGGGTGGCAGTCAACAAAGGTCAAATCAGCTTCCGGCTTACCACCCTTATCGGGTGCCCTCAAATCCTTTAGTGGTTTTTTTTTATTTGCATGCGATGCCACTTAACCGTCTACACGTGTTGATGAGAGGAGAGAGAATACCACCCTCATCAGGCAAGTATTCCTTGGGCTACTGCTCCGTGCGATATGGATATTGTCCGTTTGATTAGGAGGAGGTAGATTAACGACTACTGAGCATCGAGCAGATTTGTGGGTACATGTGACAGTTGGTAAATCCAAAACCTTTTGTACTTTGGTTTTATTTCTCCCTTTTTGTACTTTCGTTTTATCGCTAGTACTAAGTGTTGATTTATTTCTTCCAGTTGTTGGAGAATGAGTCAATTTAGCGCCTGTTGTAACTTATGTAACTTATTTTCATTCCCAAGTCAATAGAGGGTCCGACTCTTGCTTTTGCAAAAAAAAAGAAAACATAACGCTTACAAACTCAAAGGCGGAATATGGTTAATGTTTCTACTTTTATTATGAAGACATATTTCATATGGAGAAGAATTTACTGTTGAAACAATATTTATGGCAGTGGAAAAAATATAAGGTGAAAATGACGTACATTACACATATATCTCATCTACTAAATATGAAGTAATTTAAAATAATGGCACAACCATGAATTTGGCTCTATATTTTTGTTCATCATCTAATAACCTATTTGAGTAGACTTATAATTGTAATGATAGTGTTGTTAAGTGCATCTAACCATTCATGAAAAATATGCAAATCCTCTCGTTGTGTATTCAAGCTAAACCTAGCCATCTTGTATAAGTAGGGGTTCACAAAATTTATCATAACCTAAAATCCATCTCTTTTACCAAAGAATATTTTATCTTCTACTCACCAACCACTGAGCCTATTTCTAATACCATGGGCCCTATGGATCTTTTTTACAAATCCCATAATTATATGTTTTATTGGTTTTTCTAATTTGTAAGACATATTTATCTTTGTATGGTGATCAGAACTAATTCATCTTCCTATACCATTAAGGATTGTTCTATTCTTTACATTGAATGAGAGGCTAATCCATTCCACTTCATTTGAGCATGAGGTTCTCGTAGTTTTCATAAATGCATATAATAGTTTCTAGCTAGTGAGCATCCTAAGAAATATTAGTGAGAAGGATGTTGGGAGATTGTATGTGTGCATAAAAGGGGATATGGATCTCACTTATTAGGGTTTCGTAAGGGATTTCTATTGAGGTATGATTGAGGGGAGGGCTCTATAAGGAGATGTTTATAACCATAAATAGATTGACTTATACAATTCCTTAGATGTATCTTAGAGTTTCAATACATGAAAATGTATCATAATTTGTTTGTGAGTTTAATAGTAGTGATACGATTGGTTTGGCTACAATATGAAGGGCTATTGAGTTTAATGTTTTGAGGACAATTGGGAGAATCCTTTGGTTGATAGAGGGCTAGTTGAAGGATTAGGATTGCTCATGGAAAGTGGGTTGGTGTTTTGAGAGTACTAGAAACTAGGGAATCTTTGTATTTTTTTGCAAGTGTGAGAACATAGATAAAGGCTTTGTAAAGGAAGCCTCATTCAAACGACAAAATTTAAAATTGAAATTAATAACTTATCCAAAGTTAAATTTGAGTGTAAATAACTCATTTGACTTTGGAATCTGTAATGGGATTCTTATTGGTGTGAACACCCCATATATTGTTATAGTATTTGAGGAAATGTGTGTTATAGTTATAACCATTTGATAATAATATTTAGTTAATAACCCAGCACATGAAATTTCCATGGCCAGTAATAAATGAGTAAAACCAAATAAGAAACAAATTACTTCCCATATATTTGTAAATAGGGGAGAATAATTTGATATTCTCATGAAATTAAAAGGTGCATAATAATAATCTTATATTATGTAGAAACTTATTTTGAAAGAGTTAAATGATGACGTCAGCTAGTTATTGACAAGATGCATTGTTGGGAGTCCCTACCTCAGTGGGCTTATCCGATTACCTCACATGGATATGACCAAGAACGTAATTATTCACTAAGGGGATAGATAATGTTTGGGCCAATTGGCCTTGTTTTGACACGATAGGTCGGTCGTGTGTGCATTCCAATTTAGCTTGATTCATATTTAACTATAATCATTCTTTTGTAACTAATGTCACCCATGTCACTTGATGGTTCAGAGTTTTACAGTTTCGACTATTCTAACCGTACACTGAGAATTCTGGAGAATTGCAGAAAATCTGTTAATCAACCATTGAATATTATCAATTCTACAACTTATTCTCTCTCATTAAAAATGACTTATTCTCTACAGTCATCATGTTTTGATTATTTCCTATTCTGCTGCTGGAAAAAGAGTTGTTTACGATTCTTCCAATGCCAGGCGTTCACAATCTAAATCTAAATTACGACATATGGAATGTGGGTGTTGTTGTAATGAATTTCCATTTGAAAATATAGTAGAGTGCACAAACGGCCATCAATTTTGTTTTGGATGCGTACGAAAACAGTTAGAGGAAATCATTTATGAAAATTATAAAGCAACAGGGTATCTGCATTGTATGAATATTGGTGGCTGCATAGAGCCAATTCCCTTGTCCGAGATTCATAGGGCTCTTCCCAATGATGTCATTGAAGTATATGAATTGCGCCAAGCCAAAGTTGCTATAATTGAAGCCAAACTAGAAAACTTGGTTTATTGTCCATTTTGCTGCATTCCATGTGAAGTGGACAAGTGTGTACAAGTTATGGATTGTCCAAATCTGGAATGTTTGAAGACTTCATGCATCTAGTGCAAGGAACCAAGTCACCTGCCATTACTATGTGAAGAGAATGAAAGGATTTCTGCCACTGATTATCGTAGAAGAGTGGAAGAGAAGATGACAAAGGTCATTGTAAGAGAATGCAAAACATGCAATGCTGAGTTAGTAAAGATTGATGGATACAATAGCTTGATGTGAACTAGGTCTAGAACAACTATGTATTATGTTTGCCGAAAGACCCTTAGTTACCACATACATTCTCATTTTTGCAATCATTTTTTATCTAACCGAGAACTAGACAAGCCCTACAAAATTCGCAACATGACGTGTCTTTTGTATGAAGATGAGATAGAAGATAATGTGACACTATATGCTAAAGAGGAAGCATTGAAAGAATTGGAAGACAAAGAACCCAACTTGCTTCATCAAAATATCGGGCCTCCACTCATGAGACAAACACTACATCGTCATGGCGATGGACGAGAGGTGGACCAGAACCTCCAACGAACCCATGCAAACATTGAAGCTCAACTCTTGAGTACTACCACCAGGACTAGGACAAGCAACAGAACCAACTACAACGAATTTATAATGTAGATTAACTCAATGCTTTATATAGTTAATGAATTATTGGGTTATTAATAGTTGTATATGATTATTCATCATAAATATTAGGTGAAATTTAATTGTTTGATATCACGAAGGATTCTATTTTTTTTAAATGAAAATACTTTTAGCATGCATTGTTTAAGGCACAAATATTTTTTGGGATATATTACATATAAGTGTTTTGAATTAACAATTATTATTAAAATCGCATCCTTACCTAAATATTTATATTCAATTTGTTGTGGGTCTCTTTCTATTATTAATTCAAACCAATTATATTTCCTATAGAATATATTGAAAGCTATTTTCATGTGTTAAATGCATGTCTACTATATTTATGCAAGTTATTATTAAATCTATGAGGATCATAGATTTTCCAATTTTCATATTATTTTTAATGCATCATTTAATGTGAATTCTAGCAGAGCTGGTGTACCTTGAGTATGAATTTCTAGATCTGATACTAGCAGGTCCTAATTAAAAAATCACACAATTTAATATGAACTTCAATTTAATTCGGTGTTTAAAAAATCACACAATTTAATACAAGAATCAATTTAATAGGGAGTTAAACATATTAAATGGATAATGACGTCCAAGGAAGACTAGAGAGTGTGAAATTCATTTGGTTATGGACAACAACACCTAGATATTTTTGAAACCCTAAGGTTTTAGAGCAACAATGTTTAATCAGAGGCTAACTTATTTTTTATTTTGTCTAATTTTTATTGAAACCCTAAGCATTTTGTTGAAGGCATATATATCTATAGGTGATTATGTAACTCACTTATAATTCCTTTTATCAAGATACTCTTTTCGAATTTTTGGCTTTCAAATCTATTTCTCATTAATAATAGCTCGGCTAGAATGGAAACACTTTTAATATTTAATGTAAATTTGTAGCTAAAACCAGGTGCTCCAAATTTGTTGGGTGTGGAGCCTAATTATCTTATGTATTCAAAAGTTTCAGCCGGATGTATACCCCAGGAAGATCGTACACCCCTCCACGCAGGGGGTGTGGGGGGGAGGACTTGTCCCTCCTGTGGGGGTGCGGGGGCACCGATCCCCCCTCGGCTGGGGTATCTAGGGGCCAGCGGTCCCTCGATGAGGGTTTTGGGGCCAGCGACCTTGAAGCTAGAAATAGATGTAAAGTTGCTTTGTAAAAGTATAATAATTTCTAGTCAATTTGGGTCGTTCATTAGGTGGATGATCTGACAATAGAACTTATGTTTAGTTTAGGGTTTTTTCCCCTAGAAGGAATGCTCTCTCTTTGTATGAGGGCATTGTATTGAGGTTGTGTAATAGATGTGTGTTCTCTGAGTGAGAAACAGAGAGGTGATACTGTGAGAGAAAATAGAGGATATTACAGCAAATGTGATGTAGGTTGCGTCTCTTCATTTTGCTAGATAATAGAAAGGAAGGACTGGCTGTTCAGGGTGGACGTAGCCCAAACTGGGTGAACCACGTATATCTATGTTTCTCTGGTTTTATGTGTTTTTTGTGTTTATATTTATGCAATATTCTATGTGTTCCATTTCTATGTAATATATAATTTTCTAACAACTATTATTAGAGCCGAATGTCTATTTGGCTGATAAAATTGTAGGAAAGAAGGGTTCCTTGTTTGAGTGGGAGCAGTGGTGGAAGATGGTAAGTTTAGGGTTGAAAAATTCAATGGATAAAACTAGTAGCTATGGAACATGCAGATGGAACATTATTTGTATCAGAGAGATCTGTACGTACCATTGAACAGAAAGACAAAGAAGTCGACGAGTATGACAGACACAGAATGGAATATTCTTGACAAAAAGGCACTTGGAACAATACGGTTGTGCCTAGCAGTGTCGGTAGCGTTTAATATTTCAAAAGAAACAACAATAGAGGGTTTAATGTCAACATTTGCCAAAGTATATAAAAAACCCTCGGCCTAAAATAAGGTATTTCTTATGAAGCATTTATTTAATATGAAGATGTCAGAAGGTGGATCTATTACAGACCATTTAAATGATTTTGATATAGTTACAAGTTAGTTAAGTTTTGTAGGGGTAAATTTTGATGATGAAGTTAGGGCTTTGTTATTTCTATGCTCATTGCGAGAAAGTTGGAATGGTTTAGCTATGGCCATTAGTAACTCTCTCTCTAGATCTAGTACTTTAAAGTTTGATGATGTTGTTGGTGCAATCCTTAGCGAAGAAATGCGATGGAAAAGATCCGATGAGACATTAGGTAATGCTTTGAATGGAGAGACTAGGGGAACAAAAATGGAAAGAGGAAATAGCTCAGGATATCACAGTAAGTCAAGAAAAGGTAGATCCAAGTCCAGATCAGGGATAGTGTGCTGGAAATGTGGGAAGAAAGGACACCTGAAGAGAGACTGCAAGTCTCGAAAGGGAAAAGAAGGAGACGCGTAACAAGAAAACAATCATGAAGCAAATGTAACATGTGATGTGTTGCAAGATGCTTTCATTCTTTCATTAGAAAATATTATTGATGCTTGGGTGGTAGATTCAAGGGCCTCATTCCATGCCACACCTAATAGGAAACATTTTCATGATTATGTTCAAGGAGATTTTGGATGAGTTCGATTGGGTGATGATAAACGCTATAAAATTGTTGGAATGGGTACAGTTTTCATAAAATAGCAAAATAGAAATCAATGGTTATTGAATGAGGTAAGGCATGTTCTAGATCTGACGAAAAATCTAATTCCAACAGGGCAATTGGGAGGTGAAGGTTACGTAACTACTTTCACAGATAAAACCTGTAAGGTCACTAAAGGATCTCTAGTAATAGTGAAAGGAGGAAAGGTTGGTACATTGTATTTATGCAATGGTATTTCTAATTTTGTTAACGCTTTAACCTCTACACGAGAAGATACGACATTGTGGCATCATAAGCTCGGGCACATGAGTGAGAAGGGGATGCAGATTATTCACTTAAGAAATTTATTGCCAGGTTTGAAGAATGTTGATTTAAAATTCTGTGAGAATTGTGTTTATGGAAAGCAAAAGAGAGTCAGATTCCTTAGAGTTGGGAAAGAAAAGAAGAGTGAAAAATTAGAGCTTGTGCATACAGATGTATGGGGACCTTCTCAAGTATCATCTCCTGGTGGCTCTCATTATTATGTTACTTTTATTGATGATGCAACTAGAATTACTTGCATTTATTGTATTAAGAATAAATCTAATGTATTCGATACTTTCCAGAAATGGAAAGCTTTGGTTGAGATTGAGACAGGAAAGAAATTGAAGTGTCTTACATCAGACAATGGAGGTGAATATTGTAGCAAAGAGTTTGATAGGTACTATTCAGATCATGGAATTTGTAGAGAGAAGACAATTCCAAGAACACCACAAGAAAATGGTGTATCATAAACGATGAACAAAACAATCATGGAGCGTTCAAGGTGCATGAGATTGCATGCAGGATTTCCTTTACAATTTTTTGGCAGATGTTGTAGATACTGCTGTTTATCTAATAAAGAGAGGGCCTTCAAGTTCCTTGGATGGTGGTGTTCCAAGGGAGGCATGGACAGGTAAAAATCTAAACTACTCTTTTTTAAAGACTTCTGGTTGTAAAGCCTTTGTCCACATTAACAAAGAAAATAGAACAAAGATTGAGGCAAAATCAAAGAAATGTACCTTTATTGGATATGGTGTTAATGATTTTGGTTATCACTTATATGATTTTGAAAATCACTAAACCATTAGGAGCAGAGATGTGATATTCAATGAGAGGGTCTTATATAAGAATCAGTTGTAGGAAACGAAATAGGAAAAAGAAAACAAGGAATACACAGTTCTTGATGAGATCACTAAAAAAGTAAAGGTGCCTAAAAATAAAAATAATCAACAACCACAACAACAACAGAGAGCCCCAAACACCTAAAATTGGTGTTAGAAGATCTTCCAAGATAAGTATACCCCTTGAATGATACTCTCCTTCATTATATTATTTATTGTTGACTAATTCTGGTGAACCTGAATGTTATGAAGAAGCAATGCAGGTTGAAAGCAGGAACAAGTGGGAGGTAGCCATCGAAGAAGAGATGGACTCCTTGATGCATAACTAGACTTGGGACCTAGTCAGGTTACATGCAGGAAAAACTATATTGAAGAATAAATGGGTTTACAGGCTGAAGGAAGAAGATGGAGGAAATCAAAAGTACAAAGCTAGACTTGTGGTGAAGGGGTTTGCACAAAAGAAAGGTATTTATTTTGAAGAAATATTTTCTTTTGTTGTTAAAATGACTTCAATCAAAACTAGTTTAAGTCTAGTAGTAGTTGAAGATTTGCATCTTGAGTAGTTAGATGTAAATACAACCTTTCTCCATGGGGATTTGGAGGAAGAGATATATATGTAGCAACCACAAGGATATGAGGTAAAATGGAAGGAGAAACTAGTGTGCAGGTTGAAGAAGAGCTTGTATGGCTTAAAACAGGCTCCAAGGCAGTGGTACCTTATGTCTGAACAAGGTTATACTAGATGTCGCTCTAATCATTGTGTTTATCTAAAAAAGAAAAATGATGGCAGCTATATTATATTGTTATTGTATGTAGATGACATACTTGTTGTAGGGTCTAACATGCAAGAAATACATGTGCTCAAAAGAAAATTGGCAAATTCATTTCCAATGAAGCATTTGGGAGCTGCAAAACAAATCCTTGGTATGAGAATAACTAGAGACAGGAAAAATTGCAAATTAACGTTGTCTCAGAATGAGTACATGCAAAAGGTGTTGAAAATATTTAATATGCCTAATGCAAAACCAATTAGTACACCTTTTTCTAGCCATTTCAAACTTAGTAAGGAAATGTTCCCAAAGACCCAAGAAGACATGGATTATATCTCTAAAGTTCCATATGCATTAGCAGTTGGAAGCTTAATGTATGCAATGGTCTGCACAAGGCCCTAGCAAAATTAAAGCCATTAAGGAATGGAAAATCCCCGCATCCATAAAGCATCTGCAAGGATTTCTTGGGTTGATAGGGTATTATCGCAAGTTTGTTAATAATTATGGGAGAATAGCAACACCTCTAACAACATTATTGAAGAAAGATGCATTTTCATGGAATCCAGAAGCAACAAAGGCCTTCGAACATCTTAAAGAGCCAATGTGCCCAGCATTGGTCTTAACTACACCGAACTTCACAAAAACCTTTATTGTGGAATGTGATGCTTTAGGAAATGGAATTGGTGCTATTTTAATGCAAGATGAATGACCCATTGCTTTTGAAATTCGTCCAATCAATGAAAAGTTTTTACACAAAGCTATTTATGAGAAGGAAATGTTTCCAATATTATATGCACTTAAGAAATGGCGAACCTACCTAATGGGAAGACACTTCAAGGTAAAAATGGATCATGAAAGCCTTAAATACTTTTTTGAACAAAGATCATCCTCTTAAGAGCTACAAAAGTGGGTCACAAAGATGTTGTGTTATGAGTTTGAAATTGTTGGTTACCTATACCAATAGGTTTCATATCTCATGATTGGAAAAATTCAAGTGCCAAATATTCTCCACTTTGCTGCTACAAAGGATCCATAATTGCAAAAGAAGACAAGGTGTGTACATACCTTCAGGCCTATTAAAATCTTTGTGGAGGACCCAACAGTATAATCTGGGTCATGCCATGTTATCAATTTATGTTGTAGAATAGAGAAAGAAATCTGTCCAAACTGTTTAAACTTGGCAGATCAGTAGTCAGGCAGAGAAA
>APFE030195327.1:76634-98115 GCA_000404065.3 Pinus taeda | reverse complement strand
GCTGCGATTAATGCATATGCTTTGTTGTTCTTGTTTTCCCAAATGGCGAGCTCTTTGTCTGAGGTAGGCTTTTCTGGGTCACTATCTCCTTCTCCGACACACACTCTTTTCCAAAACTCATTGAAGATGAGGGTGTGTTGTATCATCCGGGATCAATAAGGATAGTTCTCCTTGCCAGTGAGAACTATGCCTACCATAGAAATGATTGAATGCATTCTATAAAAGAAAATTACTTCTGATGATAGAGAAATAATATATATGTTATACCTTCCACTTCTCAAGCATATAACATATTGCCATAAAATTAATAAAATTTCATTCCACGCTCACCCCATCAATGAAACAACATCATTTGAAAATGCATTTGACATCATTCACCATACAATAAATTCACACCTCTGTATATTGACCAGTGCAATATGTAAACAAGAATTATTTCATCACATCTGCTGCACTAAAAAACCATTGTATATTGACCAGTGCAATATGTAAACAAGAATAATTTCATCACATCTGTTGCACTAAAAAACCACTGTATATTGACCAGTGCAATATATAAACATGAATTATTTCAATCATTCAACAACAATATTTGTAATGAATGCATTGAAGTAGTAGAATTGGTAGAGCGCGAACAGTAACAGAACCCCGATATTACCAACCATACAATTGAAGTCCAACTGTTATACGCAACAGATGACAATATATCCGCGGCGCCTGTGTAATCCTGCTTATATATATCTCCAAAGATTGGGCAGGAAATCCTACTCCTCCGTAGTAAGTCTTAATTATTTTTCAAGAAAACAGTCGAGTGATTATCTGCATTAAACAAAAAACATGCAGAAAACACTCCCCAAAGGTACCAGAAAAGAAGATCTTAGGCCTCAGAATCAACACTTCCAAAGCAGACACAAGTAAGGACGATCCCGTAGATATAGTGTAAGACGACTTCGTGGCTTCTTCTTCAAGAATTTCAGAGCATTTTGCCTTCAACTGAATTGACGAGAAGTGTAATTAATCACTAGCGAAGGAGAGAGGCACATAGAAACTAATCATGGGACGCGCTCCTTGTTGTGGTGATAATGAATGACTCAAGAGAGGACCCTGGACGGGCGAAGAGGACCAGAACCCCAATATTAAACACTATTGCTCAGGTTGCAAAGCTCGGACTCGCCTTGTCGACCGAGCAAATGAGGGATATCGAGCGGGAATGGAACCAATGGTGGTTACCCTATCGGGAGCTGGAATGATCTAGAGTGTTGATGGGACAGGCGTTAAACATTCAGGCATTCAAGTGTCTTTGTCAGGCGTTAAACATTTAGGCATTAAAACATTGCTCAACGCAGTTTTTCAATACAGTACATACCAGCTTTCTCCTTCAGGCGTTAACCAGACAGATGCGTTCAGGCAGAGGCAGCAGATTATGGGACAGAGGAGTTACAAGGCACGACTAAAAAAAGAACCTAAGACCTGTGCTCTGATACCATGTCAGGCCAGGAGTAACTCCAGAAAAACTGATTCGATACTTTCATTAGGTAGCTATTGTTATATACATATGAATGTGACTGATCAGTTCATCTTCTTGATGACTGTTCACATTCCAGAAGATTAGGTGTCAACAAAGAGCAAGTAAACAAGAAGAATCTCTGACCAACGAAACCCTCTTACCTGCTCACACCATTTCGACCAATGAGTTCACTAAAGAGATTGCTTTGTTACCTAGTGAGATCCTCCTGCCAAAGGTCCATTCATACGTGCTATCATCAACCATATTACAGTGCCTCTGTTCGCCCCACTAGTCTAGATATGCGTCTCTGTTGATTCCAGGGATTTGATGTAAGCCTTCAGCGGGTGGAAGGTCTGTTATCCTTGGAATTTGAAAAGCAGTTGTTGAATTGCAAGTTTTCTAGAAAGAAGTCCACGATAAAATCTGCATTGCTAAGAAATCAGCAGCCAAAATCTTCATTGGTATACGTTTACACTCCAGATCAGAAACCATATTCAATAGAAAGAAGTCCACGGTAAAATCTTCATTGCTAAGAAATCAGCAGTCAAAATCTTCATTGGTAGACGTTTACAGTGCAGATCAGAAACCATATTCAATAAAAAAAAAATTAACAGTGTCAGGGATGATTCCTTTTGGAGCCTAAATTTATATAAATAAAATTTATATTTAATATGAAATTTAAAATTTGTTACTATAGTTGAAAATGGAAATACACATCTCCCTCCCTCTTATTGACCATCATGTCCTTAGAATATTTTAAGGATAAAAATATTATACCTTTAATTGTCCTATATCAATTCTATATTCAACATAGAAAGAGTTATACTTCTTTCTCATGTGATAATGTAGAAAGCACTTCTGGGTAAATTTAGGAGTTCTCTCTATATAGATAGATAGATACAGAAATGGTTTTTTTCATAAATAAAGTAATTTAAAATAAATATTGATAAGTGTGTTTTATATCATAACATAGGAGATGTAGAGTTTAGTTTATGTAGGAGTACTTTTTATGCTTAATATGGAGTTCACATATAACAATTAAAAATAAAATTAGTGCCACCAGTCTTAAGCTAATTGGATTTTTTAGCATGTCTCATTCCCATAGCACCACACAACCACCCGAGTGAGGTTTGATCTTGGGCTACATTGCAAAGGAGGCCCATCCTCAACCAGTTTTTTTTTCAAGGGAGGGCGAACCCCCTTGAAGAAGCTATATATCTGCCAAATTACAACTGATATGTTGCAGCGCAGCCTCTGCAGGATTCGATATCGGTCGGGGGGCGTGAAAGCCAACCACCCCGACTGTTCCAACATACACTCGTGTGTAGGCCCATCCTCAACCAGTTATGCTAATAAAACTAACTAATTTATTTATATTAAGACTAAGTAAATATATTTTATGAAACATGGTTATTTTGAAAAATGAGCAATCTAATTATTCTAAATTTTGGTTTTTAATTAAAAATATAATAATATAATTTTTAATAAAAAATTATTTTTTAAATTATATTTTTAATGCATAAATCAATATATTAAAAAAATTATTGAAACACTTTATTTATATTATATATATATTATATATATATTATATATATATTTCATTTCATTTCAAAAAACTGAGATATACATCAGAGAATTGAACGCCGCCATACAAACCCCTTATCCAATAGTCAACCAAACACAAAATGACAGCATATCCAGTCTATTACTGACTACATCACTAGAGGCTGGATCGAAAATACCATGACCACAGGAATGACTATGTCGGACCAGATTTTGTAAATTAAATATTTCGAAGCTTACCAAAAAAACCCCAAAAACTATCCCAAAAAAACATAAAATAATTAATTAGAACTAAGTTATTTATAATCAAATAACTAAACTAGGTCCAATTATAACGTGCCCTTTTAATGTTGATCATTCAGTGCCGCTTCAATCCCAAATAAACCGAGGTTTTCTCTATATTCGCTGCCCCTTTTCATCGGCTTGTTTCATTATCCCCTACACTCCTTTTCTGTTGCCCACCGCCTCTTCATCACCTCCCACTACTGGCCACCTCCTCTCACCCGCCAACCTACCTCCGTCGCTATCGACCTTCAACAAACATGAATTAACCCGGGTTAAGTCATTGTGCTACCCGGGGTGAGTAGTGGTGGGGACAAAATGCATCAAAAATATGAAGACAGAGACCATCCATTTCTTCGTCCCCATTGAACACTTATTTTAGTGTTGTCGTCGGGTGGGACCCTAAGAAGCTTCCCCATACACCCGTGAATTTGGTGACGTCAGTGTACCTTTGTGGAGTGAAATTCATTCTCGTTAATGGGATCCTATGAACTTCGTCCCATCTGCGGAAAGATCACCCAATAATTGTCTTTCATCCGTGGGCACAGCAATTGTCGATGACAAAGTGTGTGCACTGATGGCACCCACATTCTCATATTTTCAGTGAAATAAAATAAACGTTCTCCTTCATGATTATTTTTTTATTTATTAAAAAATTTGATTGGAATTTTGGTACAGGGTAAAGTGAATTAAGCTTTTAAATTTTTTGGAAAACTATAACAGTATTGTAATTTAATTAAAAATAGGGTGGATGGTGCATCATATTGTGCATTGTACGGTGATTAAATAACTTATTTTCTAGGTTCGATGCACTTGCGTGAAATGCTACTCTTTCATTATTGTAAGGTGAGGGCCACAGATATCATATGAGAATGACTCCTTAGGTCATGCCTCTTCACCTTTAGGCACTATGTGAGAATTACTCCTTAGGTCACGCATTTATTTCATGCCACTTGACTTTTATGGACTAGGCATAAGGTGCAATCTACTCGCTAATTTAATTAACCAACCAACCACTTAAGGACACATTTTTATTCACTTGAACCCGATATATATATAAAAGAGCATCAACAAATCCACTAAAGTTAAGTATCATATCTGAACATGATATATATATATATAAAAGAGCATCAACAAATCCATTAAAGTTAAGTAGGTATCATATTTGAACATGAACCTAATATATATATAAAAGAGCATCAACAAATCCACCTGATATATATATAAAAGAGCATCAACAAATTCACTAAAGTTAAGTATCATATTTGAACATGATATATATATATATATAAAAGAGAGCATCAACAAATCCATTAAAGTTGAGTAGGTATCATATTTTTCTACCAAACTAGGATTGATACTTCTCAATTACTTATCATACTTTTCTAACAAACCAAGATACATGTTCTTAGATTTGTAACCAACTCAAATTCTTGTTGTAAATGTTTGAACAACTTTTGAATAATATATGATTGTGTAATAGAGTAGTAAGAAGCAACTACTATGAAGCATTTTGCATTGCTATATAGCAATTTTGTTAAATAATATATTTGAAGATGTGGACAAAAGGAAAAGAGATTTATAGTAATTTGGTTAGAGAATATATTTGAAAATATGGGCAAAAGGCAAAGAGACTTATAACAATTTGGTTAAAGAATATATTTGAAGACATGGCAAAAAGGCAAAGAGACTTATATCTATAAGTATTAAAATTAAGCTTAATGAAATTCACAAAATATATATATATGATATAGAAAAAATAACATAACAAAATTACATAAATAGTAAGAAGAATCTTTTAGTTATTAATGTGATATGTAATTTTTTATGGATATTACATGGACATTTATTCACAACAACTCTACTTTAAAAGTATATTTAAAAATATGAAATTCATAGTATGAGGGTTCAATTTTCCTTAAATTTATATATTCATTAATTATTGTGTTATGCCTATAGTACATGTAATAGCTAAAATATACAAAATAGAGAATATTGAAATAAAACTCACAAACCACAATGAATAAAAGATATGGTCTACGAAACCCTTATGAGAGAGAACCTAGTTGGAAGGTGACCTTGCTTTGTTCTCTCTTTGGGTCTATGCATGAAGTTGGGTTACACTTTTTAGAAAGAGAGGGCATGTTTTGGGTGAAAAGAAACAACTCAATCGAGCCATTTTAAATGCTCGATCAAGCAATCTTTGAGCCCTTGATCGAGGTGTTTGAGGGCTTAAAGAGAGCTTGATCAAGCTTTAAAACAAACCCTCGATTGTGCTCTTGTGTAACATGAGGGTTATCTAGGAGCTTGATCGAGCTAGTGGAATCTGTTTCATCTATGATTCTCGATCCCTGTCAAATGTTCAAAAGGTAATTCGATCGTTTGGAGGTTTGTTGCTATGCCATGCTTTTGAAATTTCCCGTTAATACAACCTAGGAATGGAATTAAAAAAGTGGCTCAATCAAGCTACAAGCTTCATCGATTCATAAAAGGTAAATCGAGCCCCAAAAGCTAGATCGAGTTGTAGTCTAGATAAAGCCTTAATGCTAAATCAAACTAAAAATGGCTCGATCAAGCAATCTTTGAGCCCTCTATTGAGTTGTTTGAGGGCTTAAAGAGAGCTTGATCAAGCTCTAAAGCAAACCCTCAATTGTGCTCTTGTGTAACCTGAGGTTATCTAGGAGCTTGATCGGGCTAGTGGCTCAATCAAGCCATGTTTTTGAAATTTCTCGCTAATACAACCTAGGCATGGAATTAAAAAGGTGGCTCGATCGAACTATGGGCTTCATTGATTCTTAAAGCTAGATCGAGTTGTAGGCTAGATAGAGCCTTAATGCTAAATCGAGCTATAAGCTAGATCGAGCCTTAAAGCTAGATCAAGCCTCTATTTAACCATGTTAAAGGCTTGATCGAGGGTCTCTTAAACCTTCGATCAAGTTATTTGAATTTTTATCTCAAACACTCGATCAAGTATTTTAAACACTCGATCGAGCTGTTGAGGGCCTAAAAAATAGACTTTTAGCTCCCCTTTTACAAACTTCTCTACAACACCATTTTGTACCTTGGTGGATTTAGGGTTGAATTTGTTCTTAAGTGACAAAGTTTATCATGTTGGATTCATGAAAGAATCCTCTATCCAATGGCATATGAATTTGAGACATTTGAATTCATATGATATTATTCATCTAATTTCTTTTACACATAATACTTGAATTTTTTTTGGGCAGTTTCAAAGGGGCTAAACAAAAAATCAATAACATAAAATATACACAATAATTGTTTTTTCAAAAAATACCACTATCTTCGTTTATGAGTCCTCTTCAAAATGATGCTCTTGGTTTTTCAATTTATTTAAACAATTGAATTTTTTTTTATGCAAACATATGTGCCTACAAAATGCAATTGAAATATTACTTCTCCAACTTTTCCAACTTCGAAAGAATATAATTTTGCATTAAAAAAATATGTATATATGAAAAACTTAGTTCTCTTCGCGTGCGTGTGTGTGTGTGTATATTTTTAAAATTGCACATTTTAAACTAAGTTATTCTACATGAACACATGATTACCTCTTAAGATGTGTGAAAAATTGCAAGGAAAAGCATTTCATTTAATGGAAAATTGACAGATTATATGATACTAATTTTTTTTGCAAAAAACATCATTAGGACAACAACATAATTCTCCACAAATTATATTTTTACTTTGATTCAAAATTCACAATGCTTATATGAATTTAGAGGGCTTCAATTCAATAAATGAGAATTTTTGAAATTTCATCACCACATTTGGCCCAAAAGTGTAATAAATCTTCTTGCATTCATCCCATTCTTTGAATGGAAATGGATAAAAATACATAGGAGTGAGACTTGTGGTTTGTAGGTTGCTATAGTGCACACACACACACTCTCTCTCTCTCTGAGCTACTCCACTCATCTATGAAACAAAATGCTCTCAAATAGAATGGAACCCTTTTTCTTCCTAGTGGTCTAGTTATAACACAATTTGATGGCCTACTAGTAGTTAAGTTTGACTCCAACTCTTAACTAGAATTATGATATTGACACTTCTAGAGTATCCTTCATCATGATCACATGGCTAGCCCATATTCCATGAATAATAGGGGTTGACGTGTCATCCTCTCGAATCATGGTGGTTACAATAGGAAGGTCAACCTCTAGGTGACAGAGATTTTGCATAAAGACTCTATTTGAGGTCGTTCTTATGCCTTTGGAAATGTATCTCAGTGTAGAATGGTACCAGTAGATGCATTGCTTAAGTGGAAATTTTTTACCCAAAAAAATGTAATTTAATCTCTCAAATTGCTTCTAGAAGGTTTCCGACCCTAATTAGTGAAACTAGGACATGGTAATAAAATGGTCCTACAATCTAATTCCTCCAATTTTTCCACTTTAAAAGCATCAAGATGGATGATAAATAATATAATTATCCAACCCAGATCATACTTCCCCATTTTGGGAGGATTTTTGTCTCCAAAAAATTTTACTGAATGAGGCAAGGACATTTTTCCTCTACCTTCTCCCTAAAGTACCATTTAGCCTTGCTTAGAAGTTGTCCTTAAAACTCTCTCTTATCATGTGGTACCAAATCCTCTACATAAGGTAGGACTTATTCCTCTTTCTCATCCAACATGGAAGGATCCTTAAATTTCAAATTTTCTACATTCAACATTGAGTAAATGTGCATGTATGTGGTAGATTGAGTCTAAAAGTGTTCTCTCAAACCTTTTTCAATATTTCAAAGGGACAATATCATAGAGACTTCATTTTATTTCCAAGACCTTGTAGCCTCTCCTTATCCAATTGTAACCATACTCTGTCTCCCACTCTAAATGACTTCTTTGTCTTATGTTAATCATGCTTACCCTTTTATTTATCTTATGATCTGTACAATTCTCAAATACTTGTAGATGGAGCTACCTAATATTCTCAACAAAACTATTTTCACTTAAGGAATTCCCTATAATATCCTCCCTCACTCCCCCTTGTTCATTAGAGGAAATTTCAACCTAAACGTGGCCTCGTAAGGAAAAATAATAAAATAACATTTAAAATAATAAGATAAGGGTTATGAATTTTAGAGCGAAAAGAAGAAAACTACTTTTTTTAATTGTATTTTTGACTTATCTCTTTATAGGCTTACACAAATTTCAAGTGTAAACACTCATTGGATGTGAAATTTAATCACATCCAATGAGTGTCTACAATTGAAATTTTGATTAAACCTATAAGGAGATAAGCCAAAAATAAAATTAAAATTAGTAGTTTTTTTATTTTCCCTCCAAAATATTTACATGCACCTCTTTTTAAATTTAAAGGATTTTAATTGGTTTACATATTATGATATGGAAATTACATGAAAATTTCATGGGCTCTTTTAGGATGAAATTTCCTCTAATGGTCCATATGCAATATCCAAAGGTGAAAGTGGAAAATATCCAAAACAAGTTTCCAATGGGGACATGCCAATAGAAGTGTGGATTGCTTTGTTATAAGAGAGTTGTATATAACCAAATTTTCATCCCAAGTATTTGGATGCTTGTGATTTTAACCTCTTAATGTTGAAATATGTAACTAGGTTCGGTCTTCATAATGGCATATGTAATCATGATTTTATGTATTTAATGAAAAGAGAAAATTCAATTTATTATTTGTATTCTTGAGGCATGGGTTTCATGCTCAAGGGAAAATTATTTTTAGGTCAAGCGCCCATTGAGTGCTTCTAGGTTTTCCATAAAGTCAAATGATTCATTGTCATGTATTGAAGACCCATTTGGGCATGTTACATATTTTAAAGAAAATTTATTGAGTCAAAATAGAGTCAAAAGACCCTCGAAGACATCATCATGTCACAAAGATCAAGTTGGCCTACATGAAAGGATAAGTTGGCCTCAACATAGCAATTCGTACCCCTCACAAACCTATAAATAATAAGGAATTCGACCTCAATTGCAAACTCACTCAAGCTAGTTTGAACTTCTCAAGATAGAAACCGTAAAAGTAGAAAGAAGAAAAAGAAGATCAAGATCGAAGTTTTTGACCCTCTCTTTCTCTCCCTTTCATTAGGGTTTCTATAGTTTTTGGGCTAGACGAAATTCAAACAGTTCATCTAAGTTGTGAAGTTGCAAGGTTGAAGATGCAATGTCAAAGTTGTGAAGCTACAAGGTTAAAGTTGTTAAGTTGCAAGGTTGAAGTTTTGAAGTTGCCTGTAAATTGAAGCTGTGAATTTGTTAGGTCAAAGCTGCATGAAGGTCGAAGTTGCTGAAGTTAATGGAAGGTCAACGTTTGTTGCTGGAAGTTGTGTAAGGAAAACTCATCAAGAAGGAAGGATGACTTGGTCTTGGAGGGCCTTGGTCAAGGGTCATAGGTCTTGGAATTTCTTAATTGAAGATCTATAAGAAGAGAAGGATTCTAGTGGGTTTTCCTCTCAGTTGGAGAAGTTTTGGCCCTAGTTGATTGCCTATATCTTGTATCATATTGCTTAATTGTTCTTTATGATTTGGTAGTTGTTTGATTATAGAGAATACCAATAATAATAAGAAAAGCAGAATTTAATCAAGTAAAGTAAAAATTCATCACAAGAAGTTATCAAAGTAAGAGGAATCACCTATACTTGTAGCCCCCTAGATTTCTGAACATGGTATCAGAGCTAAGGTGACTACACTAAGGAAGGGAAACACGAATAATGATACTCTAGGGACAAAGTATAAAGAGATCATCTTGGAAACATCAAGAGCAACAAAGAAGGACTCAAAACCCTAACTCATCTAAAGAAGGGTTTTCCACACTTAAAGCATTCTTTAGGAACTCACACATTCTACAATCATTATCACAAGAAGGAAGATCGAAGCACCTTTGGGTCTATTTTTCTAGGCTATATTCTCCACACGTGCGAAGTATTAAGACATCCTTTTGCAACAACAAGTATCGAATTACAGCCACCATCACAGATCAAGTTTTGTGCCAAGAAAGGTCTTCTTTGCAAGCCGAAATAACAAGAAAAAGAAGTCAAGTCGAGCGAAGTAGGAAGGAAGCACATTTTTCCATCTTCTAGCCACACGTGTGAAATAGGGTTATTGCAGAAAAGGCCAAAATTACAGAATTGCTACATCAAGCCGAAATTCTGAAGAAGGGCCTAAATTTGGGGCTCTGAAACAATTTTAACTAGTTTTTCCTTGAAGGAAGAAAAGTAGGAAAAAGTGTTGTCATCATCATCAAGGAATCAATGTTATCTCCCTTTGAGCCAATGCTCACTTTTGAAGAAATACATCTTCACAAAGAAAACATCTTCTATTATCTACATCATCATGAAAATCAAGAAGGAATCAAGTTGAAGATTTACACATCTAGGTTTATCTTCACTTGAAAAGTAAGTATTTTTATATCTATATTTGAATATGTCAAAATGACTTCATATTGCAAGGAGAGCAAAAAAATAGTTGGGTCGTCAAACTTTCTTGCATGGAATAAGAGGATAGATTTGATCCTCATAGAGAATGAAGTCAATGATCATGTTAAGGGTTTAATTGTCGAACTGTCAAAAGAAGAAGATTAAGCTCTATAAGATGAAGATATCAAAAGAAGAAGGAATGACCTCATACTTTATGAGGTGTCATAAATAAGAGACCAACTCCAATAGTTGGGAGAAATGATGTCTGAAAATGAAATAACTACCATAGTTCTCAATGCACTACCAGAGGAATGGGCAAATTCAAATCAAGCATCTATGGGAAGAAGAAAGCTACTCCATTCAATGAACTATGGTCATTGTTAAAAATCAAAGAAATGAGGTTGAAGGAAAAAATCGATGTAGGATCAAGCGAGCAAGCTCAAGCAATTGTTGCCATGACTAGAATAAATGGAAAGTTTGGGAAGCTTGGTCCTCAAAAAAATAAGAAGACCATGTCGAAGGTTCAATGCCATGGTTGTCATGAATATGGGCACTAAAAGAGAGATTATCCAAAGCTCAAGAAGGACAACAACAAAAGAAGAAGGGAAGACGGCCATATCACTGAGGAAGTGGAAGAATTTGAAAAGAATAAATTCAAGAAGGAGGAAGTAAAAGATCTCTACTATGATTGAGATAGTCTTCCTCACCTAGTTCTTTTCAAGTTTATGTTTCAAGTTTTATGTTGTAAAGTATAACTATCATGGTAGGAATCATTAGAAACATGATATGATGTGTCATGTTAGGATATGGCATCATAGAAGCATACATTTTAAAGCGAGAGCTCATGACATCATCATAAAGAAGCATGAAAGATAGATGAAATAGAAGTCTATGGCTATCACTTATAGAAGGATGTAGCTCTTGGTAACCTCATTAGAAGCATAAGTAGCACTTATGGGAAAAATAAAGTCATCTAGTATAGAGCTCATTATACATCATTCAAAAGGACAATTTGCAGGATGATGATGATCAAGATCCTATGTTGGAATATTCATTGTAAGGTTCACCTTCTGGAAGAAGAAAGTTCCTCTCCAAGAATTCCAACTTCTATGAGATTCATGGGATGATGGTATGATGTCAAAAAAATTGAATTAGATTAAGTGATTGAAGTTATTTCAATCAAGGAAGTTGTCAAAGGAATTCTAGATGACCAAAAGAAAGAGACGAGGTATGTGTGCTTGTACTTGATAAAATAGAGGCATGTCATATGATTGCATATATCATGAATGAGTTATCTACCTCAAGAGAATGATCAAAAGAAAGGATCTCCTCTTGTGAAAGGATGCATGAAGGCATGGTTCACACATTGATTAGATGAAATCAACACAATATGTCCTCATATGAAATATGAGGTGGTTGAAAAAGTCGAAGGAACTACGATTGGAAGTTCCTGGGAGGAAATGTGTGAATAAATAAAGGAAGAGATAATGAAAAATGCAACTATGGAGAAGGCAATCAACATTCAAGGACTAGAAGATTTGACTATGATATTTCCATGGGAAAGAGATGAAGATCCTGATAAAGTTTAAAAAAGAAAGAGACCTTGACGTTGTATATATTTTTGGAGATGTGTCAATGTATATGTAGGATGTTGATGCAAACAAGGAGATGTCATGATGAAAGACCATCACAAAGGTATTTTTTATTTAATGTTCATTTTCTGTTTTTGAACAATATCCGGATGGGCTAATGCAGGGCTACCAAAGGAAGAGTTGTAGATGTCATCTACAACTAATGCTCATGTGGTAGGATGGAAGATCCTAAAGGTAACATGATGTGAAGAAGGTAGCAAGGCATGAAGGAAGGCCATATATGGACCAATGGATCACTTTCTGATGAAATGATGGATGACATAACTAATATAATTCATAAATGAAAGTTGATGGATGGTTGATGTCATATGAAGTAGTCCCAAAATATGAAGACTCCATAATGATGTTAAATAAGTTCATGACATCAAAAGGAGGAGCTCTTCAAGCAGCTGATTGTCTCATGATATCCACCTAAAAGAGTTTCTGGAAGCAACTAGCTAGTTAAGAGGGAGCTTGTACAAGTCCCTGATTAAGAGGGATCTAGGGTACATTCCTTTTATGGAATGGGTTGGTCATCCTTGGTTAAGAGGGAGTGACATATATGGTTCTCTACTTCATGTGTCATGCAATTGATCCAAATATTTTACTTGATGGATGCATGCAAAATTTCATTTAAAAGAGAATGTAACCAAGTAACATAAACACATGAAAAGAATAAGAAATCAAAGCAACATGAGAACAAAGTAACAAGACAAATTTATTATAGATTTCACATAGTGTGGGTTACGTCTTTGAGCCCTGATCAATGTTGGGAGGCCTCATAACTAAAATTATAATCAAATTACATAAATGACCCTTATACCTCCATTTTCTGACATGGTCTAAAAATGCAAATCTCAGTTGTAGAATCAGACATCACCGTTAAATTTGTGGTGTGAAATTGTGTCAACGACAATAAACTTGACCCCTTTCTGACACCGTCAAAATCGGGACCCTCGGGAATCTCAAAGATTCCAATCTAGAGATGGGCGAAAAATCCACTTTTCGGATGAAATTATGAGCACACCACCGCACTCCCTGTGAAATTCTAAGAAAAATGACTATAAATTCAACATCATTCCGCCTCTAGAAAAAATCAGCCTCCAAGGGAATCTTTTAGATTCAGCAAATATTCCATAAAGATTTCCCATTGTTGACTGCCTAAAATTTTGCTACTCATATGAGGAAATGGACCACACCATCATGTTCCCTGTGAAATCCTAGTTCGTTTGAGTATAATGTTGACATGATTATGTCACTGTGAAAAATCACCCTCCATTTGAATCTTTTAGATAGCTCAAGCATAAAAAAATATTCTTGTAAAGATTCCATAAGAATCTATCTTGAAATTCGTGCCAGGAATAGTTCTTCCTCTGTGACTGTGTCAAGATTATACTACTCGTACTTGACCTTCGATCCTCTCTCCTCCTTGTTGGGTAAATGAGCATGGTTTAAATAATTTTTTAACGAGTGGATAAAATGATGAGCCCCAATGGATGATTGGTAAATGTGTTCAAATTTGGTGGGGGAGGTCGTCGATTCAACCCCTACCCAACCATATAACAAAAAAACAATGATTCATTTTCCATGTTTGATTAAAATGGTGCATTGTAATTTAATTTGGTAGTGGTTCATTTTAACTTGAGCACATTTTTTTATTAAAAATGTGTGGTGGTTGGAGCAGGGTCGCGCATGGGGTGGGTTGGCTAATGGATGGGCAAGTTCAATCACTACCGACCCTGGTTTTGGAGGTCAACGACCATTGGGACAATATATAATATATATATTCATTGGACCATTGGGTGCAGATCCGCCATTGGTGGCCCGCCCCATATATGTTTTGTTTATAATACACATGCAGTGAGTGGGGTGGCGGTGGTGGTGACCCACTACCCCCCTTCTTTTAATATTTTTTTCATTTTTTAAAATAGGTTAGTTAAAAAAAATTGACTAGATTTTTGGGTTTACCGGAAAAATTAAAGAGGCAACAAGTTTGCCGACTCTGATTGCTAGATTTCGTGCGCCAACCCTTTGTGAAATTGTTGTCTCATTAGTGACTACCACTTGGCCTAGTTTGACTAGAAATTTGACCACGAATATCTTGAGCATACGAAATGGGGTTTGAGTGTCATTCACACCATTGGAATCAGGATGACGAGAACTACGATCTGGTCCTAGATTCGCTTCAATCCAATGACTTTGATTTTTGAGTTTTTTCAAGGCCACTTCTATTTTTGCAGCCACCTAGATCATTCCTCCCCACTGAGGAGTTCTTGGTCCTCCAAAAGCATGAACACATCCTACACACTTCCTATGTTATTTTCAAGCCACACTTTCAACATCTGCATTCCATACAAATGTATGGGATATTCTTTACATACAAGACAAAACATGACTCAAACAACCCATACTTGTCAAGAGTTTATAACACATACTCTGTGGTCAAGTTTACATCATAATAGAAACTAATACCCCAACTATCAATAAAAGGCCAAAACCTCATCATTTCTTTAATGAGCGATGGAAAACACATCATCAGTTTTAAAAATATATTGCAACACATGATTTATAAAATGTGGCCATGACAAGCTACTATATCTAGTAAAACCATTTCTTACTCAACAAAGTAAATGGGTTATATCCTTGTGGAAGATTCGCTTGTTAAACGTATTCACCAACTGGTTTCTTCATAGGTGTTTTTTGTGCATGGAGCATATGATACGTGGCTCTCTGGTGTCCAACCTCGTTGCAATGACTACAATTATTCTTTCTCCTCTAAACTTTCCGGATAGTCTTGGAATGCTTATTCCCGGTGCACCTCTGATAAGTGCCTGTGAAATCCTCAATATCACTGGAATGTGAAGAAGTTCTCTCATCATTTTTCATTGGTTGGTCACCAGCTATCTTGGAGCATTCCCCAACCTCTTTTTTGACATATCCAAGTCCTGCATAATGAGGTAATTCCTACACTTTGATGGGATTCACAATGCCTTGGCCATTAATATTGAGAACCTTTCCTTGATACGCCATTTTCTTCAACAATTTTGATCCAATTCCTATAGTATGTTTCTCAAAAGAAGCGAAATTATCCTCATAAAAGGTACATGAAATTAAGAATCACTTTTTACCGTAGGCTTGTTATGGTGCAACTTTTCCAAGGCCTCCTCCTTGGCTTGTAACTAATGTTGCAACCTCTATTTCTCCTTCTCTGCTTCTTGTAGGAGTCTCATTAGTTTAGTATTCTCCGCCTAAATGCTTTGGTTGATTTATTCGATTTCTTGGAGCCATGCAACATTTGATGCCCTTTTCATTTTTGGCACAACATTTGCTGAAATATTTGTCTCATCGCCCCAATCAAAATCCAAGTCAATGGGTCCATCTTCTACAATCCCAAGAGTGGAAATATTCATTTCGTCACCCAATTCCGATCCCAGGTCAATTGGTCCAACACCTTCAAATCCTATAGTTTTTATCTTCTGGTATCATCCTCTGATTCATATTATTGGTCTTGTTGGAAAGTTGCAAATGTATTATGCTTTCCTTTTCTGTCGTTATATTTTGTCCTCAATTCTGGATATAATTTCCATCAATGCTCCTCATCATGAACCTATTTTCACAATGAGTACAAGAGGGATTTTCTTCCTTTCTCGAGTTGTTGTTATTCTCTTTGGGTTGTCTTCTTGCTCATGCTTCCCCCTGCTTTCAAGATGCACAACCTTCACACTAGCTTCATCAAGAGTTTTAGGTTCAAATAATAACAATGAATGACACAAATAACTATTCAAAGAGCCAATATATTTAATCAACGTCTCAAGAGTTTCTAATGGAACATTAAATGCTAATTCTTGTTTTCTAAACTCCTTTGTAAAATTCTGAACAGTTTGACCTTTACTTTGCTTCAAATGTTCCATTCCATCATGGATTTTTGTTTATAGCCCAATGGGTAAAACTGTCCTCTTATAGCAGAGACAAACTCAGACCAAGATGAAATAATTTTACAACTATTCTTACCACCTTTCTGTAGTTTTCCTTCCCACCATATGAGAGCATTGCCATTTAATTGAAGGGATGCTAGCTGGATCTTAGCTTCATCCTCTTTGATTTTTTGTATGCGACAATATAATTCAACTTGTCTTATCCAGTTATCTAGCTTTTCTGCACTAGATTCTCCACTAAATAAAGGTAAATTAAACTTGACATCTAGCTTGAAAAAGAGATTTTTAGATTCATTCCTATGATGTTTGTTAGAATGACGAGAAGAGGAAGAAGAAGGACTTTCACTAGAGGATAGAGAGGGAGGATTCTCTTCACCTCCACCTTCATGATTTATTGAGGCATGATCATCTGGTTCTTTCTTCTTAAGCTTGATTGTCTTCTCATATTCTGTAAACAACTTATTAACTTTCTTTACCATGGTGAATAAGATCTAGCAATAATTTCCCTCTTCCTCCATTTAAGCTTCCTCATCTGCCATGTTTTATCTTCGTGTTGCACACCCCGCTTCGGGATCAAAGATTTTGAGTTTTACTTCTCCTATTTGGAGCTGATTCTTGGTTAGAATTCACTCATGCAACTCGTATCAAGAAGAACTACTCTAATACCAAACTTGATCTGAATCTTTTACTTCATGGATGCATACAAAATTGAATTTAAAAGAGCATGTAACCAAGTAACATAAACACATGAAAAGAAACGGAAATCAAAGCAACATGAGATCAAAGGCACAAGACGATTTGATTACAGAGTTCACCCAGTGTGGGATACGTCTTCGGGCCTTGCTCAATGTGGGGAGGCCTCTTTCATTAAATGGCAGCAGAAATCAAATTATAATTAGATTACATAAATGACCATTATACCTCCATTTTCCAACATGGACTGAAATTGTAAAGCTCAGCTGTAGAAATGGGCATCATCGTTGAATTTGTGGCACTAAATCGTGTCAAAGGACTATAAACTTGAACCCTTTCTGACACCGTTGAAATCAGGGCCCTTGGGAATCTCAAAGATTCCCTCAAAGATTCCTTCTTGGAGATGGGAGAAAAATCCGCTACTTGGATGAAACTTCTGAGCACACCACCACACTCCTTGCGAAATTCTGAGAAAAATAACTATAAAGTCTACATCATTCCGCCTCTGTAAAAAGTTAGCCTCAAAGGGAATCTTTTAGATTCCTTTAGATGTTGTAAATATTCCTCACTCCTAACTTCCTCTAACTATGATGCTCAGATGAGGAAACATACCACACCATCACATTCCCTGTGAAATTCTAGTTCGTTTGAGTATAAAGTTGACATGATTATGTCATTGTGAAAAATCACCCTCTAAGGGAATCTTTTAGATTTCTCAAGCATCAAATAATATTCCTGCAAAGATTCCTTGAGAATCTATCTCAAAACTTGTGCTAGACATGGTTCTGCCTCGACCACTATGTCAAGGCTTTTTTGCTCATACTCAACCCCTGATCCACTCTCTTCATCGTTGGGAAAATAAGCATGATTTAAATAATGTTTTTACGAGCAGATATAACGATGAGCGACCCCATTGGGCGATTGGTAAACGTGTTTAAATTTGGCGGGGGAGGTCGGCGGTTCCAACCCCCACCCGCCCATATAACAAAAAAATATTATTTGTTTTTTGCGTTTGATTAAAATGATGTGTTGTAATTGAATTTGGTAGCTGGCCATTTTAACTTGGGTGCGTTTTTTTATTCAAAATTTGTGGTAGTTGGAGTGGGGTTGCCCATGGCATGCGTTGGAAAATGGCTGGGCAGGTTTGATCCTTTTCGTCCCCAGTTTTGGAGGTCAATGACTGTTGAGCCGATATATAACATATATTTTCATTGGACCATTGGGTGCGGTCCCGCCATTGGCCGCCCACCCCATACATGTTTTGTTTATAATACATATGCGGTGAGTGGGATGGCAGTGGTGATGGCCCGCCACCTCCTTTTTTTTTAATATTTTTTGATATTTTTAAAACAAATAGTTCAAAAATTTTGACAGATTTTTGGGTTTACCAGTAAAATTAAAGAGGCGAAAAATTCACCCATTCCGACCACTGAATTCCTTGTGCCGACCCTTTGCCAAATTGTTGCCTTGTGAATGGTTCCTACTTGGCCTAGTTTGACCAAAACTTTGATTCTTAATATCTAGGAGGTCTTTTCATTTGTATCATCCAAGAATTGTTCATTTATGTAATGTAAAGGAGGTTGCCCCCTCGAAGAGTCTGAATTCTAAGGCGTTGATCTATCTTTTTCTTGAGCTGGTTTCATAACATTTGGTATCAGAGCATTGGATTCTAGGGTTTCGCTGCTCCAAATAGGTCATCATGGAATTTTCGCTATAACTTTGTTTCTGCGACGTTTCAGAAGCTAAAAAAAAAAAACCATTTGAGAAGAAATTGCGCTGAATCTCAAGTCCAAATTTCAGAGCTTTTCGTGCTATATTTGCAGAGATATGATGTGAGGAAGTTGGTTTTTTGTAGACTCCTGAATTACATTCCAAACAGGTGACCTGGGGAAAATCGTCATAACTTTCTATCTGAGCATCGGATTGAAATTTCGTAAGAAGGTATAGAAAGAGGACAGACTGTAGTTTCTTTTATATATTTTTTAGTGCCAAAGGTCGAAACAGTGACACGTGGAACTTCATACAAGTTCGCTCTTTTAGAAAGGTCTATAATCAGGTCATTTTGGGAGATTGTGCATAACTCTTTCATGGAGAATCCAATTTGGATCAGACTAGCGGCATTGGAAAGAGGATGCAGAGGGCTACTGCAGGTCGTAATTTCAGAACTTAAAGTTCTAAAAGTACAAAGCTACAATTGTTTCAAGATCGAGCTCCTAAAATCAAGAAAAAGCAAGATGAGGAAGTTTGATGGCTGACCTAACAATAATAATATAAAGGCACAAAAATAGCAATAGAGGGATTCTATGGGGCACAATAATAACAATAGGGGCACAAAAATATTAATAAGGGATACAACTACAATAGTAATGGGGCAATCACTAGTATTATAGGGACCTAACACTATGCAAGACAAATCTATGAGCAGGATCCCAAGGTTGACCCTTCCCCCTTGGTCAACACTGACACTGAACTCTTCACGTTGCAAGAGGTAGAGATGGGTATCAAGAAGTTGGGTGTTGGAAAAGAAAATGACTTAGCTGAACTCCAAGTAGAATATCTAAAGTGGGGTTCGAAGATCCTTGCACCCCATATTACAAAATTTTTCAACAACATCATACAACAGGGACTTCCCACAGATTGGACAACTAGTTTGGTAATACCTCTTTTCAAGCGGTGATGTCAATAATCCCTCCAATTATAAGATCATCATGATAAACCCTTTGTTTGCAAAGCTATTTGGAAGCATGCTAGAAAATAAAATTAGCAAGTGGGCAGAAAAAAGAGATAAGCATGCTAAAGGGCAAGTAGGTTTTAGACCTAAACATTCCACAGTTGATCATTGTATAACTTTAAGGCACATCATTGAAAAAGTTTGGGAGAAAAAGGAAGAAGTCTTTTGTTGCTTTGTTGATTTCATAAAAGCGTTTGACACAGTTCCTAGGGATAAGCTTTGGCACAAAATGGAGGAGCTTGGGGTTCCTAAACATTTGAGAGCAGCTATGCATAGGCTGTATGAAGAAGTGAAAGTGAAAATTAGAACTTCAACGGGCATTTATGAAAGTTTTAGAAGCGATATCGGGGTCAAGCAATGTTGCCCACTGTCTCCTACCCTTTTTGGTTTATATATCGTTAAGCTTGAGGAGTGGTTAAATTCGCAAGGGGGTGATGGTATCTATTTAGGCAAGTTTGTTATAAGCCTTCTTTTGTATGAAAATAACCTTATTCTAATTGCTAAATTGGCTCTTGGTTTGCGAGACCACTTACTATCCCTTGAGCATTTGTAGAAGTGTGGGGATGCAAGTCAATATCAACAAAACGAAAGTAGTGGTTTTCTCTAAAAAAGAAAATATAACCAGCATAAGTTCTACTTTGAAGGCAACATTCTAGAAGAAGTTGCGGATTACAAATACCTCGG
The DNA here is from genome assembly GCA_000404065.3 of Pinus taeda. Lineage (NCBI taxonomy): Eukaryota > Viridiplantae > Streptophyta > Pinopsida > Pinales > Pinaceae > Pinus > Pinus taeda. The sequence continues at coordinate 77,679 of APFE030195327.1, read as the reverse complement.
AATTGACTTCAACAAAAATCTAAGCTGGGATGGTTGTAGAAAGAAACGAACTTTGGGGTGTTGGAAAGCATTTTATGCTTTTCAAACTAAGTGTAGAGAGGCAGAGTTATGGGATTGGAAAACCACTCAAACTCTTTTTGGGCTTCTAGTGATTCTAATGATTCTCTATGGTTGTGAAATCTGGGCTAACAGTACATCCGTCATGCAGTGGAGACAAATTGAGAAAATTCAGAAGCATTTGATTACAAACAAATTCAAGATTAAAAGTGTAGTTCCTTATGCTATCTTGTTAAGTGAAATAAGGGCTACTCCTATTGAAGCAATTGTTATGGTGCGAGTCATAAGGTATTTAAAAAAAATTGAGCAAATGGAAGAGGGTAGATGGCCTAAGGTTGTCTTTAATGACAAATTGTGCAAAAAAAAAAAATTGGATGAAACAAAATAATAAATGGTTTAGTAAATGGGGTATTTGCTTGAACACGTGTCCCATAAACAACAAAGGGATAAAAGCTTTTGTTATGGATAAGTTCTACAAGCATACTTGGGATAAGGAGCTAGGAAGAAAGAAAAAGTACTATATTGAAGTGTTTAATTCCACTCATAGTCATTAACCAAAAGCATACATAGAGGCCAATATCTCTTGGAGAGCCAAAATTCTTATTGCTCAATTAAGGAATAATTCTCATCAACTCCGTTGTGAAATAGGGCACTCGAAAAGGCTAAAAGAAGTGTGGGAGGAAAGAGTATGCATTTTTTGTTATTCCGGAAAAGTGGAAACAGAAAAGCATTTCATTTTAGAATGTGAGACCTTCAAAGGCAACAGGGAAAGTTATGTAGATATGTTGGTAGCTAGCTCTTGGGATAATCTATTTAGCGGGGTGTTTGTCAAGAAATTGAGAGCATTTATTGTGAAGCTTCATCGAAAAAATGCCAAATACATCAAGTAGATGAAGAAACACTTTGTCCCATAGACTATCTTTAACCTCGTGAATGTTAAAATAATTTCTTTATTTTTTCTTTCTTTATAACTTTAATATTTCATAAA
>APFE030195327.1:43489-60341 GCA_000404065.3 Pinus taeda | reverse complement strand
TAACAGTCCTGGTTAAAAATCCATGTAAAAATATATAAGACCATGGTCATGGGACACATATTCCAAGATGAATGGTGGGAAAAACATCCTAGTGGGTGTTCATTCGGTTTATTATGGTTAAGGAAATTAGCAAAGACAATGGCAAAGGCTTTGGAAAAGTAGGAGGCATTAGTTGGCATTATATTTACAAAAATTAAGCAAATTAGGAGAAAATGAAGGTGAAAAGTCACAGGTTGCATGTGAGGAAGAAAATGAAGGAAAATAATGGAAAATGAATAAACTAGAGGCGTCATGAATAAAAAGGCTTATGAGGATCAGTGGGTAAGCTTGGTCAGTTCAATTTTAGTGGAGCTCTCTTCTATTCTTTCTCTCACATACTATGAGACACTTAGAGTTTTCTTGGATCATTCTTGGAGAGCGTGAAATACTTGGAGTTTTGGAGAAAGAAGGAAAAGGAAGAGCAGGAAAGTGCAAGAGAACATAGAGATCAACAACTATAGTCGGTTTTTCTTACAGGTACTCAGTTGTATGTATGTTTTCCTCACTGGTTTCAACATGCATGGCAGATGCATGTGGTTTCTTGGTTATGATACGTCATTAGCATGGAGGATTGCATTGATTGAAAGTGGATTTGCCTAGCCTTGCCATTTCCTGGATAGCTATGGAGATTTTGGGTTTATTTCCTTCTTTTGTTTTTGTTGGTTCTCATGTTTTCTTAGCTTGGGTTTAGCTACTTTTTCATGGAGCCTTGATTGGAAAAACACTCTTGAGCCATGTAAAAACTTGGGTTGAGTTACTAGTCCCGTAGCCTTGGTTGGACAAATGCTTTGGAGCCTTGTAATAACTGGGGTTGATTTACTAGTCCGGTAGCATTGGTTGGACAAAGAATCTAGAGCCCTTGGTGGGTTGAGTTACTAGTCATGGAGCCTTGGTTGGACAAACACTCTAGAGCCCGGTAAAAGCTGTTGATTGAGTTACTAGTCCTGGAGCCTTGGTTGGCGAAACACTCTAGAGCCGAGTAAAAGTTGTGGCTTGATTTACTAGTCTTGGAGCCTTGGTTGGAGAAACACTCTAGATCCGAGTAAAAGTTGTGGCTTGATTTACTAGTCTTGGAGCCTTGGTTGGGATAAATGCTCTAGAGCCCTAGAAGGCTTGGGTAGAGACCAATCTGATCATGGTTTTGTGATGTCCAATCGTGAGGTGGAATCATTGTTTGATGGGTTGAGGTGGATTGCCTCTAGAAGCCCTGGATGGTTTTTTATTGATGTGTTCTATGAGATCCCACGTTCATGCTTGTAATATGGCATAGGGATGAATGGTTGAAGAGAGATTTGGCTCATCCATTATACGGTCAGGTGGAACATGGTAGTCCCATATCGGGTTGGCTTTTGCATCATTAATATGAGAATATTTCTCCTTGTTATCTCATGAGTATTATACTGGTTTATATGTGGATTATATGGTTGTTGTTTCCTTGGTATTTTTTTTGTTATTATGGTGGTTATGGATGTGTATTATGATAGTGGCTATGTATGGCGCCCATCATGTTTTTACTTGTATATGAATGAACAATGTATCTATGGCCTAATGTATGAAATTGTAGCTAATGTGATAAGGAAACAATGCTTCATAGCGAATCTCAGATAAGTATGAAACTCCTATGCTTAGATATGTTATTTACACCTATAGATTACATATATGCCAAGTTTTTAACAGAATGTCAGTCTCAGTTGGGGATGGTTAGACCTAGTCTAGGAGTTAGTTTTTGGTTTATTAGTGTTGTCATCATTTTTTTAATGGATTTCATAATTTTCAACAAGTTTTGGGCAGTGGTCGGAATTCTAGGCTTGAAAGGTGTCTTAAAATCCTTGGACTTTGGCACAGATCTGCTGGACGCAGGGATGTAGGCTTGTGGTAGCATCCAGAGCTCTCTAGATGCTGGCATGCCCATAGCATGGCAGCGTCCAGAGGTCAAGAGGTCTAAAACCTCAGTAGGACTCAGGGGTTGGTTAGTGAAAGGTTAGGATGGTTCTTAGGAGTCATTTCGCTAATGTTGAAGGTCTATATGGTGTGCTTTCATCGGTTCCACTTCCCTAACATGACTTAGAAGGTCGAATCATATCATAGTGGCCTCTCATCACTTGTTTACCCCAGTTGGTCGGTTGCTTGGGTTGATGTGGGAGGAGGGTTTTACAGAGTGGTATCAAAGCATGGTTCATCCCTTAGACTGGATGGGCTGTGTGTTGGTCATGCATTCATGTTGGTTTCATATGTGTTCCTTATGCTTGTAGTCCATGTTCTTGTTTCATTTGCATGGTGTTGATCATGGTTGTAGTGATGTCACCATGTGAAGGTTGATGTTGTTATTGTGGGATGCCTCGTCATGAGTGTATGGGTGTATATGCATTGTTATGCTCATCGGTGTCTATATGCATGCATTATCACGGTTATGGTTATGCATGTATGGTAGCATAGACATGCATTGTGAGGTCATTGTACACAATTAGGTCATCATGATGATATAAGTATGTTATGATGCTAATGTGTTGGATGAGATAGAGGAGGAGATGAAGATCATTAAAGTGAAGTTGCAACATTGGACCTCAAGGAAAGAGCATGTCCTCATATAGGTTTGTATGTTGGGCATGCAGGTATGTAGTTTAAGGATTGTTATATGCATTATGGTTATGTGTATGCCTTTAATTCAATTGATGTTATGATTACATACATGATAGATGCTAGTTGATTAGTGTAGTCAATGCACGTGTTAGATAGTCATGAATGATAGTAACTTGTGGTTGTATCCATTGCTATTGTTGTTTAATGTTAGATAACTTGATTATTATGTTATACGTTGTTGATGAGTATGTTATAGGTTAACTTGTTGTTGTTATAGGATAGTTAGCTTGATTATTAGGTTATATGTTGTTGATGAGCATGATGTATAACTTGTTGTTGTTGTATGCTAGTAACTTGATGATTAGGGTTATTACATTAAGATCTTGATGTTATATGTATCATGCCAAATTGGATTGACCTATGAAGATGGTTAGGGTTATGACATTCATGTATGAGTCAACTTATTTGCGACATTGTGTTGTACTATTCTACACTAATCGTATATATGTGATTGTTATGCATGAACGACAAATGTTTATGAGCTTATGATGTGAACATGTTAGTTAGTTACTGTTATGGATATCATGATCTTATTTTTGTTTGAGCTGATGTGTTGTGAATTTATATCATGCTAACTAGATTGATTGTGCAAACAAGATAGCCTCCCCTGAGATACATTAAGGTATGAGTTTGATTTTGTCATATATTTGGTGCTTGACTGTTTGATTATGTCATCTAGTTGATTAATTTAACATGGTGTGTTTGCAAGTCACGTTGGATGTTTGATGAATTGCATAATATGAGTATGTGTTCAAATGATCTTGTTTTAAGATGATTGTACTAACACATATGTGTTGAGACGAATAATATGTACTTGAGTGTAAGTAGGTGATAGTTGTAGCATTATGTATTATGATTGATGAATGTGAGTTGATTTTTGAGTATGACATGGTTGCTAGTCTTGGTGAAGGTTGATTTCAAATTGATAGATATGATTGTCTTGATATTTGGAACATGTGGTTGACATGTGTGAGGAATTGTAGGAAACATGCTTGATATTAACATGACAAGGTAATAGTTGATGTGTTTATATAACTAATCATTGGATGATGTGATAAAGCATAATAAGACTCAATCGCAACAAGGTAATTGGTAAAAAAAAAGAACTGGGTAGGAATTCATTTGGCCATGTATGGAAACCCTAATTCCAAATGATTGAGTGCTTTACATACAGGAAGTCTTCTTAACCTTGACTTTGTATGATATTATGTGGATATGTGCTAGATTCATGAACTTGTATTTGACTCGTATATTAGTTAGTCTCTAGTTACAGGTGGATCTATCAATGGAATTGGAGTCGCTTGAGACATGGCATGGATGTGTTCACTGTTAAGTAACGTTCTTGTCACAACAGGGTAAGGTAGTTGGTGTGTTGTTATGTTTATTTATGCACTGGCATTACATGCTTATGGTAGTATGATGCAGGGGATTGCATGGCATGAGACTATCGTGAAATCTTGAAGAAGGCTCAGGTTGAGCTTTCCTTTGGAAGCACTGGGAACCATGGGGATTGAGTCATGGTGTCCATTGTTAGTCTTGTGCTTTTGGTCTTTTGTGAATTTCTTGTGCTTGATTTGCAGTTTTGTTATGTCTAAATGCATGATCATTCCACTTTGTTTGTGGTGTCATATTTTTGTTGGTTTTCGTGGGTTTCTTCTTGTTTGTTTCTTTGGTTGACTTTTAAGTTTTGAGTCTTGGGAAATGGTTGAGAAAGAGGAAATTTAGTGGAGCTCAGAGAGAGTTGAATGAAATCCAGTAGGCAATGTAAGACTTAGATGAAGTCGATGCATGTGTAAAGGAATTTGAAGGCAAGAATATGACATCTAGCTGGACTGGTTAGGTCCATTGGTGTAAATGGACGGTGACGGGACAATCATGGGAAAGGTAATCAAGAAAGGTGAAGTAAATGGATATGAGGTGTCAGATGCCTTGGCTATGTTGGGAACGTTGTCCTCGATGTTGCACATGTGTTGCATGCATAAAGGAGGTTCTCTTAACCTTGACCTTATGATATCTAGTAATTACGTTGTGATCATGATTATGTTGATGTATATATGTGTATACATGTATCTATGTATGTATGTCATGTCTGATAGGGTCATCGTGGATCATGATTATTTTATGCTAATGTTTATATGTACATATGTATGTATGTATGTTGTTACCTGAATAGATCATTATTTTTTTATGTTGCTATATATAAATATATATATATATATATATATATATAATATATACTATATATATATTATATATATATATTATAATATATATTTATATATATATTATTAATATAATAATAATATAATCAATTGTTGCAAGGTCATACGGATCATCTGTAGAGGATGATTACTTACGTAGGTGAATGACATGAAGATGTTCTTGGTTGATGAGGAATCAAGTGGAAGAGTAGTCATGAAAAATATATGAGGTTGATATCATGTGGTTATGAGTTTATATTATGTGATTATATTATGTTTATGTTATGCATAGGCTATATCGAGGGATACATTAGCGAAATGAAAACAATGTGCTTTGCGACATGCTAGGATAAGCATGGATGACAGAGAGACACTAGAAGCAAGGTTGCTTGGTAGAGACAACATGGTTTTGGATGTGTGGTACACATTGTACAAGTGGTGTTGTGTACATGTGGTGTTGTGTACATGTTGTGCAGGTGGTGTCATGTATATATGATGTGTGCACCCATTATGTAAGTGGTGCAGTGTATAGGTGGTACTGTGTACATGTTGTATATATGGTACTAGTGTACATGTGGTATTGTGTGCATATCATACATGTTGTGTTGCGGGCATGTGGTACTATGCATGTGCATTGTGTAGTCATGGTATCGTGACATGTGTATTTGTTATGTTGTACTATGTGTACGTATATGTATTGTGTGGGGTTGTACATCAAGTATAGATGTATGTATTGTGTTGTACATCAGGTGTAGGTGTATGTATTGTGTTGTGGTGTACACCGGGTGTAAGCGCATGTATTGTGTTGTGTTGTACACTGGGTGTAGGTGTATGTGTGGTATGTCAGGTGTAGGTGCATGTATTGCATGGTGTTGTATGTCGTGTGTGATTGTATGTGTGTGATGCGCATCATGTGTATGTGCACATGGCCGAGGAGAAGGCACTAGGTATTTGTTGGGTGTGGAAACCAATCTAGTGTGTGTACAAAATAAGGACAAAGGTAGAAGCTAAGGATTCATTAAAGGATAAGTATCAATATTTTATTTCAGTTTTATTATGCATGAGATTTATGATTCTGGTCTATGATGATTACATGTGATCTATGATTATGGTTTATGATAGTTACATGTGATTTATGATTTTGATCTATGATGGTTGTGTTTTAAGCTAATCTGATGCGATATATTTATTTATGATGATTTGGTCAAAGATGCTAGTTTGACTTGTTGTGAGAGGAAGTAAACAAGATTGCAAGTGTACCTTATTGACAAGCTACCAATGAGGTATGATTTGAAGTTATTTCAATTTATTTTGAATCTAATGGAAATTATGTGCTTGGTACAAGAAATTATGAAATTCCCAGTTGGGTGGTCGAAACTGATGGCAAGCATCAACGACAATAGAAAAAAGAATTGGAAAATGCAACAATATGCTGGTAAAGCACTTCGGAAGCAAAGTCATTTTTTGACATTAGTACCCAGTAGTGTCCATTGATTTCCATGAGCATGCTATGACTAGTATGATGGTTTTAAGGTAAGGATATGCCTTGGATTTTGCATCTTATGATGTGAAGAAGCCTTGTTAAGGGATGGACTGCCCAGGATGGGCGTGCCAGTGAAACTTGGAAGGTGTATGACTGCACAGAAAGGGGTGATCGGATTGCCTGAGGGACTGTGTATCAGAGAAGGGAAGACCAGGTATGGATTTGTTTTGTCATTAGCATTTCTAGGTGGAATCAAATGCACATTAGGAGTTTTCTCTGGAACAATGAGTCGGTAACTATTCACTGAGAGGACAAGTGGTGTAGGATTATAGCGTTGTGCATTAGATGCAAATTTGACTTTGTAGTGGATTTTGAACTTCTTGGGAAGGAGGTGAATCGTGGTATTACTTTGAGGGTGGAGGTGTGAGCCTCTAGATTACCTTGTTGCAAATGCAAGCATTGTATCCTTTTTATTTGATGGTTGAGAAAATGTGCATATGTGTATATGTGTGTATTATTGTAAATATTGTATCAAGCTAGATTTATAAAGCTCCATAGACAGTATGGTTATTTGTTGGTTGAAGAAAATTTGTATGTGTGTATATGTGGTTATTATTGTAATAAAGCTTAAGTATGATAAAACTTAAGTATGCGGTATGTTGTCATGTTTTCTACAGTGGTCATTGTAAATACTACAACAAGTTGGGTTATAAATCTCCATAGGAAATATGTTTTTTTCAGCAATCTTGTTGGTTATAGGTGTCATTGAACACCAAGGATGGTGTTCCCCCAAGGGGGAGGTTTCTATAACAACCTTGGTTAAAAATCCATGTAAAATATATAGAAGACCACAATCATGGGACATGTATTCTAAGTTGAATGGTGGGAAAAACATCCTAGTGGTTGTTCATTCTATTTATTATGGCTAAGTAAATTGGCAAAGGCAGTGGCAAAGGCTTTGGAAAGGTATGAGGCATTAATTCGATTTTATTTGTGAAAATAAAGGAAATTAGGAGGAAAGGAAGGTGAAAGGTCACATGTTTCATGTGAGGAGGAAAATGTAGGAAAATAATGGAAAGTGAATAAAATAGAGGCCTCATTAATAAAAAGGCTTCTGAGGATTAGTGGGTAAGCTTGGTCAGTTCAGTTTTGGTGGAACTCTCTTCTATTATCTCTCTCTCATACTCTGGGACACTTAGAGTTTTCTTGGAGCACTCTTGGAGAGTGTGGCATACTTGGAGTTTTGGAGGAAGAAGGAAAAGGAAGATCAGAAAATCGTAAGAGAACATTGAGATAAACAACTATAGTGGGTTTTTCTTGCAAGTACCGAGTTGCATGTATCTTTTCCTCACTAGTTTCGGCATGCATGGCACATGCATGTGGTTTCTTGGTTATGTTATGTCATTGGCATGGAGATTGATAGTGGATTTGCTTAGCCTTTCCATTTCCTGGATAACCATGGAGATTGTGGGTTTATTTCCTTGTTTTGTTTTGGTTGGTTCTCATGTTTCCTTAGCTTGGGTTGAGTTACTAGTTCTTGGAGCCTTCATTGGACAAACACTCTAGAGCCCTGTAACAACTTGGGTTGAGTTACTAGTCTCATATCCTTGGTTGGACAAATGCTCTGGAGCCTTGTGACAACTTGGGTTGAGTTACTAGTCACATAGCCTTGGTTGGACAAACGCTTTGGAGCCCTTGGTGGGTTGAGTTACTAATCCTAGAGCTTTGGTAGGGAAAACACTTTGGAGCCCGGTAAAAGTTGTGGGTTGATTTACTAGTCATGGAGCCTTGGTTGGACAAACACTCTAGAGCCTGGTAAAAGTTATGGGTTGACTTACTAGTCCTAGAGCCTTGTTTGGGACACACGCTCTAGAGCCTTATAAGGCTTGGGTAGAGACCAATATGATGATGGTTTTGTGACGTCCGATCATGAGGTGGAATCATTGTTTGATGGGTTGAGGTGGATGGCCTATAGAAGCCCTGGATAGTTTTTGATTGATGTGTTCTATTAGATCCCACATTCATGCTTGGAATACGAAATGAGGGTGAATGGATGAAGCGATATTTGGCTTAACCATTCTACGGTCGGGTGGAACATGGTAGCCCTATTGGGTTGATTTTTATATCATTAATATGAGGTTATTTTTCCTTGTTATCTCATGAGTATTATACTAGTTTATATGTGGTTTATATGGTTTTTTTTGTTTCCTTGGTATTTCCGTTGTTATTATGCTGGTTATGAATGTGTATTATAACAGTGGCTATGTATGGCTCCCATCATGTTTTTACTTGTATATGAATGAACAATGTATCTATGGCCTAATGGATGAAACTGCAACTAATGTGATAACGAAACAATGCTTCATAGTGAATCTTAGATAAGTATGAAACCCCTATGCTTAGATATGTTATTTACACTTGTAGCTTACATGTATGCCAAGTGTTTGACATAATGTCAGTCTTAGTTGGGATGGTCAGGCCTAGTCTTGTAGTTAGTTCTTGGTTTATTAGTCTTGTCATCATGTGTTTAATTGATTCTAGAAGTTATAACAAGTTCTGGGAAGTGGTTGGAATTATAGGCTTGAAAAGTGGCTTAAAATCCCTGGACTCTGGCACGGGTCTGCTGGAAATAGTCCCTAGACGCATGCGTGCAGGCTTGTGGGAGCGTTTGGAACTCTCTGGATGCTGGCATGCCCATAGTATGGGAGCGTCCATAGGTCAAGAGGTCTAAAATCTCAGTAGGACTCAAGGGCTGGTTAGCAGAAAGGCTGGGATGGTTCTTAGGAGTCCTATTGCTGATGTTGAAGGTCTATATGGTGTGTTTTTGTTGGTTCCACTTCCTTAACGTGAATTAGGAAGTCAAATCATATCATAGTGGCCTCTCGTTGCATGTTTACCCCAGCTGGCTGGTTGCTTGGGTAGATGTGGGAGGAGGGTGTTACACTTTTCTACCAAAGTCGGATTGTAAATATCAATTAGTTATCATACTTTTTTCTAACAAACAAGGATAAATTAGTTACAAACGTTATTATATTTGTAACAAACTCAAATTCTTGCTTTAAATGTTTGAAGAACTTTCTTGTGTAAATTAGAGTAGTGAGAAGCAACTAATTAATTTTTTATGTTTTATTGAAACCAACTATGAAGAATTTTGCAATGTTATCTATATAGAAATTTGGTTAAAGAATATATTTGAAGGCATGGGAAGAATTAAAGAGACTTATAACTATAAGTACGAAAACCAAAGCTCAATGAAATTCACAAATAATCCAATTTATCATAAATATGGAATAGAAAAATCAACATAACAAAATTACACATATAATAAGATGAATATTTTAATTATTAAAGTGATATGTAAATTGTCACAAATATTTCATCAAACATGACTTCACAACAAATCTACTTAAATATATTTAAAAATATGAAATCTACACTATGAGGGTTCATTTTTCGTTAGATTTTTAGATTTGTTAATTACTATGTTATGTTTGTAATAGCTATATATGGAAAATAGAGAATATTGAAATAAAACTCATAAACCACAATGAATAAAAGACATGATCTAGGAAACCCTTATGAGAGAGAACTTAATTGGAAGACAACCTTGCTCTGTTCTCTGTTTATTTGAATGGAAATGTATAAAAATATATTGGAGTGAGACTTGTGGCTTGTGGGCTGCTATAGTGGACAGATCCCAACCCCCCCGCTCCTCTCTCTCTCTCCCACACATAGCTACTTTATTCATCTATGGAACAAAATTCTTTCAAATAGAATGTAACACCATTTCCTCCTAGTGGTATAGTTATAACACGGTTCAGTGGCCTAGTAGTGGTTAAGTTTGACTCCAACTCTTAACTAGAGTTACAATATTGACACTTCTAGAGTCTCCTTCATCATGATCATGTGTCTAGCCCCATTTTCAATGAATAATGGGGGTTGGCATGCCATCCTCTCGAATCATGGTGGTCACAGTAGAAAGGTCAACTTCTGTGTGGCATAACTTTTGCATACAAGCTTTATTTGAGGTATTTCTTATGCCTTTGGAAATGTATTTGAGTGTAGAATAGTACTAGAAAATCAATTTCTTAAGTGGCAAATTTTTATCTAAAAAAATTCCATTTAATCCCTCAAATTATTTTGGAGGGTTTAATACCCCAATTTGTGAATCTAGGACATGCTAATTAAATGGTCCTATGAGCTAATTCCTCCAATTTTTCCACTCTAAAAGAATCAAGATGGATGATAAATAATATAATGATCCAACCCAGATCATACTTCCCCATTTTGGATGGATTTTGGTCTCCAAAATATTTTACTGAATGAGATGAGGAAATGTTTCCTCTACCTTCTCCCTAAAGTATCATTTAGCCTTGCTTGGAAGTTGTCCTTTTAACTCAATTTTCCAAAGGTCATGTTGCCACCATCTTTTAGTTCTAGGCATATTATACAAAATTATATCCTCCATTGACTATGCCTTTACATCTGGTACCAAATCCTCTATAGAGGGTAGGACCTCTTCCTCTTTATGGCCCAACATGGAAGGCTCATGAAATTTCAATTTTTCTACATTCAAAATTGAGTAAATGCACATGCATGGGGGTAGATTGAGTCTAAAAGTGTTCTCTCAAACATTTTTCAATATTTCAAAGGGACCATATCATAAAGACTTGCTTTTATTACCAAGACCTTGTAACCTCTCCTTGTCCAATTGTAACCATGCTATGTCTCCCACTCTAAATGACTTATTTGTTCTATGTTGATCATGCTTGGACTTTTATTTATCCTATGAACTCTACATTGTCTCCAATACTTGTATATTGGTTTTCCTAATCTTCTCAACACATTTTTCTACCCTTAAGGAATCACCTATAAGATTCTCCCTCTCTCCCCCTTGTTCCTTAGAGGAAATTTTGGCCTAAAAGTGCCCTCCTAAGGAAAAATAATAAAATAAGAGTTATTAATTTTGGAGGGAAAAGATTTTTTATTTTTTTTTAATTGTCTTTTTGGCTTATATCCTTATATGTTTTCTCATATTTCAATTGTAGACTCTCATTGGATGTGGAATTTAATTCTACATCCAACAAGTGTTTACACTTGAAATTTTAGTAAACCTATAACGAGATAAACCAAAAATACAATTAAAAAAAGTAGTTTTTCTTCTTTTCCCTCCAAAATATTTACATGTACCTATTTTTATATTCAAAGAATTTTAATTGGTTTACATATTATGCCATGGAAGTTACATGAAAAATTCATGGGAAATTTTAGGCTGAAATTTCTTCTAATGGTCCATAAGAAATATCCAAAGGTGAAAGTGGAAAATATCCAAAATAAGTTTCCAATGGGGACTTACAAATAGAAGTGTGGATTTCTTTGTTATAAGAGTGTTGTATATAACCAAAATTTTATCCCAATTATTTGGATGCTTTTGATTGTAACCCCTTGAAAGCTACACCAAATTTTTATTGACTACTTATGTTTTCCCATCTATCTGTGGATGGAATGTTGTATACCTTTTCAATTTCATGTCCATTCTCTCCGACAATGTAGTCCAAAATGCACTAAGAAATATTTTGGCCTTATTTGAAAGGTCTTTGGTATCCCAAATTTCACCCAAACCTATCCAAAGAACAAGATTTTGACTTCTTGCTTAATGATGGTATTTTTACTAGGCATTAGAACACACATATTGTTGAACCTATGAACTACCATGAATAGGTAGTCATGTCCCTTCGTGGTTGTTTTTAAACCTCCCATGAAGTGTATGGAAATTTTTTCCCAATCACAAGTGGGTGTACGGGAAGGGGATGCTATATACACCATTTCCGATAACCATGTTTTTTGGTTCAACAAAGCATGCATCCTCTTATGTTCCTAGCTACCATGTCTTGCATCTTAGGCCAATGCACATATCTTTGCAGGTTGGCCACTATATTCCCTACACCAAAGTGCCCTATAACCTTAGAGGTGTGAGCCTCTCTAATCAGCTATAATCACTCACCCTTAGGAACACATAACTTATCCAGACTATAGAGTAACCCATTATGGAGATGGTAGTCAATTGTATTGTCATATTATTGCACATGACTTCGGCTCTACAACTACTGCAACAACTCCTTGAATTCCTCATCCTCTATATGTCTGTATGCATCATAGGTGAATGGTTGTAAGTGCATTAAAGTTCCCAAAGTTGTGATACTTGATTTAGGTGGCCTTGAAAGCATGGTAGCCAACTTATTTGTATTTCTCTTATTATAATTGATCACTAAATAAAATTGTTGTAGAAACCCCATCCACTTGTAATTCCTAGTCTGTTGTAGTTAATATGGGCCTGTAGGCTTTGTAGTGGTTGGTGATATTTTTGGATTACTATCTCCTTTCCCATAAGATATTGTTTCCACTTCTTCACAGATTGCACCAAAGTAGAGAGATCCTTTTCATACATACATTAGTTAAGATATGCCCCATGTAATATTTCAAAATGGTAGCATACATGCCTTCCTACCTACATCAATACCACTTCGATATCATATTCGCTCACATTTGTCTACACTTTGAAAGGTTGCTCAAATTCTAGGAATGTTAGAACTATGCTTGATTGGATTTTTTCTTTAGCTCCTCAAAGGCCTTTTATTGACCCATTCGCCACTGAAAAATATTTCCACTTATTGTCATAGTGTGGAGTGGTGTTGCTACTATTGAACATGAAATAATTCATTTCCTTAGGTATTGTGTTTCCCCAACAAAAACCTTGACCTCAAAGACATTAGTAGGAAATGACCATTTCATGGTGGCCTTCATCTTGGCAGGATTTATATTTATCTCTTCTCCACCTATCACTATCCTAGATACACCAAATAATATTGTGCAAAATCACACTTCTTGAGATATACCAACAACTTGTGCTTCTTCAATGTCTCTAGCACCTGCATCAAATGTGAGATGTGCCTCTCCTAGGTATCATTCTATACCAATATATTATCCAAATAAACAATAACAAATGGATATATTAAAAGGTGTAGTATATCATTCATTAACATCATGAACACAGATGGTGCATTACATAGGCCAAATGGCATGACTAACCACTCATACAAACCTTTCCTCGTTTTGAAGGTGATCTTCCAAGTATCTTCTTTTTCAAATTCAACTTGGTGATATATTTACTTTAAGTCCAACTTAGTGAAGTATTTGGCTTGCTACAATTGATTTAGCAACTCATCTATCTTTGGCAAGGGCACATGTTCTTGAGTGTAATTTTGTTTAAACCCTTGTAATAAATTCACATATACCAAGTTCCATCCGTTTTTGGCACAATGATGATAGATGACACACACAGTGAGGTACTTAGTCAAATTTCACTCTATTCCAGTAACCACAACAATTACTTCTTCACCTTAATTTTCTCTATAATGGACTACGTGTACTACTCAATGTTTGGAAACATAGAATCTAACAATGGTTGGATCTCATGCTCCAGTTTTCTTTTGGTTGGTGGCCCTTTAGGCTCCTATAAAACATTTGTATGTAAGTTTTTTTTTTTTCTATGTTCCTTTGTGCATCCATTGAGGGATGAATTAAGTCTCATGGACTCTTTTATATATTGATTTTCTCTTTAAAACAACAAAACATACTTCTAGCTAGAAACTGATAAAATTTTGGGCCTGGTTGCCACAATGGGATATTTGACTTACCCATGTGCATGTTGATGAAGAAGGATTTTCCATCCTTTCTGAGGCGATGTTGGTTACTTCACTTAATGAAGATCATATACTGCGTGTACTTATAGGGACTCACATACACAACTCTAGATACATCATGTGGAACTACACCCAACTCTACGTCATAAATAAAATAAACTCTAATAGAAGATTTAATCTTACATTGTTTGTTTAATTTGATCTTTGCCTCGTTGTTGACCCAACCCAATGGATATGGGCTAGGATGGTCATGGGTCTCCAGTCCTATTTTCTTGAGTAGATCTATTGATATGAGATTCACTAGTGATCCTACTATGATGTATAGATAATCTATTCATCGACATCCAAATTGTTGTCCACTTAATTACTTGAATCCATGGTCATGATATTTTTATTCATAGCATATTTCTTTCGATTCTTTGGGTTGAGTTCCAGATGGAACTTCCAACACTTTTCCTCTAAATGAATAGCAATATTACTGTAGTGGTTTCTAGAATATTTGCATTGATGTGTTGTGGATATTTTCATTTTTCCATTACCCTTTTCCACTTCTTCTTCCCCTCCTTGGAATATTCTTAGTTCTCTTTTTACTTTAAACTACTTGATTTCCCTTTCCTTAGGCTTATGTTCTCTAGGTATGATCATGCTACCATGCTTGTACACAAGCCTCATCCACCATTCTAGGTTTGAATATCATTACTTGCTTCCATAGATGGTTGTGTGGACCCCTAAGATATTTGAGGAGTACGCCTTGGTTCTTTGGGGAGATAGCCAACATTATTTACATCTTCCTAAATTAAATGGTGTATTTATGTACATTATGCCCCTATCTTTTCCTAAAGTAATGACACTAGATCGACTAGTCCTCTACATCCCTAGTAAGGAAGAACTGTGACTTTATACGCGTTTTGAAGATACTGCCACTCAGTCACTGGAGGATCTCCCCCAAGTCTCAGGGTTTCCATGTGGATTTTTGATGAGGTCAAAATATGGCCCTCTATTTCATACCTTTAAAAGAAATGTTCTACTCTTCGTTAATGTGTTGAAAACTAAAATAAACCTCTAATTATTGTAACCAAAGATTTAAATTCAAAGTGTTAATATCACCTTGATATATCTTAATGTCAACCTTCACTTCGGTCTTGATTAGGGATTGTGAATGGTTCACAATAATCTAATTGAGTTATTCCTTTTTGGCTTCTTTCTTAGGCTCCCTCTGCAGTTCTTCCCAATCCCCTTGTATCCCTTTTTATCTAACTTCTTAGTTGGAACCTTTATCTTCTCCAATTCCCAATATTTTCACCAAAACTACCATAAGGAGATATATGTTATGATTGATATTTGTGACTTGTTATTTGAGCCTCAAGAACCTCTCCTTTTCCTCATTTGAAGGGTTGTTAATAGATTCGCCAGCCATGGTTGGGGTTTTACAAATTTCTGCTCAAACCAACCTCATTTCCCTATAGCCTTCCATAAATACCCAAAGACAACCTAGATGTAATACTAATATGATCCATAAACTTCTATGGTTATTCCACTAGAATGTTCATCACAATAGATCTACTAAAATATATTTGAAAATTTGAAATCTAAACTATGAGGGCTAATTTTTCCTTATATTTATAGATTTGTTAATTATTGTGTTATTCTTATGCATTCAATAAATAAAATATGGAAAATAGAGAACAACAACATAAATGTCAAAAACCACATTGGACATAAGATATGATCTAGGAAATTCTTATAAGAGAAATCCAAGCGGAAAGGTGAGGTTGCTTTGCTTTCTCTTTCTCTGAATGGAAATGAATTCAAATAAAAAGGAGTGAGACCTATTGCCTATGGGCTTATATAGTACACAAAATCTATATGTTTTCTCTCTCTATCCACTCTCAGCTATTGTTATAAACTGTGGAACAAAATTCCTTTAGATACAATGGAACCTCTTTTCCTCCTAGTGGATGAATTATAATACAACCTGATAGCCTACTAGTGATTAATTTTGTCTACTTCAACTCTTAACTAGAGTTACAATATTAAATCTTCTAAAGTCTCCTTCATCATGATCACATCACTATATCCTTTTCCATGAATAAATGGGGTTGACATGGCATTCTCTTGAATCATGGTGGTCAAATCAAGAAGGTCAACTTCCAGGTGGCTTAACTTGTGCATATGAACTCTATTTGAGGCATTTCCTACACCATTGGAAAAGTATTTGAGTGCAATATAGTGTAGGGGGTATTTCTTAAGAGAAAATACCTCAAAATTTAAGAAGGTTTTAGACCCCAATTTTCAAAATTGGAACTTGTAGATAAAAATGGCCCCGTGAGTTGATTCTTCCAATATTTTCATTCCTGAAAGCAATAAGATGGGTGAAAAATAATATAATCATAGAATCCATATCACAAAGTGAAAATGAACTTTATATTTATGTGTGTGTGTGAAAAAAACTTTTTAGGGTTATGTTTTTAGTATATTTCCTTTGCTCATATACACATGAATTTTAATCACAAAGTAGGCTAGTTATCTAAGGAA
This sequence comes from Pinus taeda, assembly GCA_000404065.3. Lineage (NCBI taxonomy): Eukaryota > Viridiplantae > Streptophyta > Pinopsida > Pinales > Pinaceae > Pinus > Pinus taeda. Next base: position 43,740 of record APFE030195327.1, on the reverse strand, counting down.
GCTCTTAGGCTAGAGGAAGGGGTAATAGATTTGAAATAATATTATGATTCAATCCTCTTGGTGGTGGAAGTTCTAACATTATTTTTTCTTAATTCTTCTTGTGTTGGTTCATATATCTTGAGAGTCATGCATTTTTCCAAAGGAAAAAGCCTATAATTTTATTCAACTTTAAAAAAGGAAAAAAATTATCTTTTGTAGATGCTAATTTCATTCAATAAGAGCAGCCTCTCACCTTATGTGCATAAGAAAAA